>CANDYH010000584.1:0-26562 GCA_947396885.1 Heligmosomoides polygyrus polygyrus | reverse complement strand
ATACCATATCCAGCTCCGTCTTATTTGCCTATTTTACTGGACGATGGCCGAACTGTCTACCCATATTAGACACGTACTCCTTTACGAGTTTGGATCTGGCCCTCAGCTACAGAAGCCTATCGAAACTTGTGTCGTGTATTCAGCTCTGAAGCTCCTTCTGCACGATCTGTGTATAGCTGGTTCGAACGCTTCAGAAGCGGGAACAGGAGTCTCGAGGATGAGCTTCGCTCTGGTTGACCGACAAAGATATCTTTGGATAAACTGAGGAAGCTGGCGGAGCAGCATCCATATGATGGTGTGCGTTATTTTCCTGCTGCTCTTGGCTGTTCCCGATCCACCGTGGACAATGGACTGCGATCTCTTGGAATGGGTAAAAAGCTTGGTCGGTGGCTCCCACACGAACTGACCGACGACAACCGGCGAAGACGTCTGGACATATGCACTCAGCCGCTCTCCCGAAGTCGCACCTTCAAATGGCTGGACACCATCGTAGCAGGAGATGTAAAATGGGTCCTCTACGTCAACCACGCTCCAAAACGTGCGTGGTTGACGTAGAGGACCCACCGCGATGAAGTGCCGAAATCTTTCGTAAAAGGTGAAATTCGTGCTAGGAAAGTCATGCTGAGCGTCTGGTGGGGAGTTTATGGGATCTACCACTTCGAACTGCTGCCTGACAGCACGACTGTCACTGCCGAGGTCTACGCTACCCAACTGGCCGACAATATGCGCAATGAACAGCCCAGGCTCGACAATGTTCGCACCCTGCTCGATAACGCGTGCCCACACATCGCGAAGACGACTTCTCAGAAAATTTTGGAACTCGGATGGGAAGTTCTGCCTCATCCTCCGTAAAGCCCACATGTGGCTCCAAGCGACTACCACCTTTTCCGATCACTTCAGCATCATCTGGAAGGGAAGCGTTATGAAGATGGTGACCTCCTTGAAAATGACGTCCGAGCTTTTTTTGCCTCCAAGTCGCCGGATTTCTATGCCAGAGGAATTCGAAGTCCCGTTGAACGTTGGCAGAGAGTAGTCGATGTTGATGGATATTATTTGGTTGATTAATAAAATGTTGATAAAAAATTATGTTATTTTGAATAAATTGTCGCATTTCCGCAGATACTTTCTGGACACCCTAATAGCAATGGGTTACGTGTAAACCTTGCCAGGTGCAACTCTATAGCAAAGAAGACCATGAAGTGTAGATGTATTAACAGCGAGATACCGTCAAGATAGGGTAATCCCTGTAGATAGTCTATACTGCTGAGATCTTTGCAAAATCCTTTTCAGAATTTGTTTTACAGTGTTTAAAAGTGCTGCGGCCTCCTTGTATTGTGTGAAAAGGCCGTCTGCTCCTTTATTCTGCATCGAAAATAGTTCATAGGTGTCGTGACTTCCGTACGACAGTACGGTCGTCGCGGGGGTCAACAGGTCAAAACCCGTCGATCGACACGTCAAAGCCTGCGCCAGCGTGTCTCCCGCGCAGGGAAGCTTCTGGAAGCGGCTAGAGACGCAGGGGAGCGTGCCCCTGAGCGCTCTAGCCGGTCCACTGGTCAGTCGTCGTCCGCCGCTCCCGCTGAGCGGTCGTCTCCTGGTCTCCGCGGTCCTCCAACGCCAGCCGTCGTCGAGGAGGGCTACGCCTTAGCCCGGGGTTGCCGGAACCGTCCAGCTCAGGACGTCGGGGAGTTGCCATCGTCTCGTAGTGTCCGCCAGTCCTCGTGCTCGACCTCCCAGCCCTCGACGTCTCGTCCGCCATCCGGGACCCGCAGGTAACGCCGGTCCTCTGACCGGCCCGCCTGACTTGGCACACGCCCCAGGGCAGGGCCGGCCGTTGTCGGCTTTGCTTGGCCCCTGGTAGTCGTGGGTGCGGTCTACCCCTAACTCGTAGGTATTTTGTAATTGTCATGTATCTTTAATCATATTAGCTTAGAGTCTGATAAACATATAACCTTAATAGTTTGATTGCTTAACCAAACTGGTCTATCGGTTCCATGTCTGGTCGAAGTATGCAAGAGTGTGAGCCAGTCTAATTCCAGAGGGACCGCCTGAGGTCGTGGCCACGACCGAGGGGGGGGGGGTACTCCAGGGGGCGAGTGTCGAGTCCAGTGCTCACTGCAGCGTGTTGCATGGAAGTGTGCTGGAATGGGTTCATGTCTTAACAACTGGCATCGTGGATCCGCACAGGGCCTGTGGGCAGTAATACCGCGTGGTCTTAGGGCGGGACCCTTAGCGAGCGGCGGATCCGGAAGGGCTCCAAGCCGGGGCGTGGGTGGCGTCCCCCCTCTCCGCCAATGCTTCGACGGGGGTTTGGCCACCCGCATCACGACATGGTGCATCGGACCGAGGTTCTTCGTGGGGAAACCCACGGGTGGCCTTTGTGATCGAACCTTCCATCCGCTCGCAAGCTACTGAGCTGAGCTCAAGCCGCGTACGGTGTGAGTGTAAAGCTAGATTGGCTGCTCAGGTGCCGCTGATGTGTGCGACGTAAGCTATAACTGGGGTACTGCCTTCCTCACTTCTTGTAGCCGTGTCCCCTTACCTGTGCAACCTCGAGTGGCACGAGCCGGCACAGGGAGAGCCACTATGCGTCGAGGCACAAGTGCTACGGCTCGAGCAAAGAAGGAGTAGAAAGCAGCCGAAAGCTGCTAGGAAACCCCTCAAGGACCAAGTCGCAGTGTCAAAGAAGCTGTTAACGGGCATCATCACCGGGGAGCTCCAGAGACGCGGGTTTACAGTGGGCCAGTGGCATTAGAGCGATACAGTAGCTGGCAACTGTCTGGTACGTGACCCCATGCAGCCGCGCGGGCATTGGCTGCAAGGTGTGGCCCGAGCGTAGCTTCTCTTGGTTCCTTGGCCTTAGCTATAAGGCGTCGTGCCGTTGAGCTCACGCTGTTCAACAATCTTGTCTTTGCGCTTGCACACTCATTTCCTAAGCCCTCATAATCCATATCTAACATCATCCACCTTCCATGTTTACACACATGTCACAACTTGCAGTCGTGCATTTACGTATCATTTGCTTCGTACGACCGTGCTTTCGGCGGGGGAGGCTCCTGGCCAGAGTCCTCCCTCAGGGTAGTCCACTCTTAGTTTGCTTGTTTTAGACTCGGGTATCGACAGTACGACCTCCTGTCATTAACGCTCAATACACCCACGCTAGCAATGCCATCAATCACGACCTGCAAGGCCAACCTGACCAAGGCGTTTACCGCTCTAGCAGTCGCCAAAGGTAAAATTCATGCATCTCTTATAACACCTGTAGATGCAAGCGACAGTAATCAGCCCCAAATTCTCGACGCGCGCCCGCTTAACATCCAGGCGGCCATTGCGGACCTAACATCTGCTATCCGTACGGTGCAAGAGCGACGTCAAATGTTCCTCGCTACGGTCGAAGGGTCTGCTAATCCAGAGGCAGACAATGCTGCATTCGAGAACTACATGCAGGAAACGCCCGTGAACGACGCAGTGGTGGACGCAGAGTCAATTCTTAGCACGCTGAATCACAGCCTCAATGAAGTGCAGTTGTTGGTCGAGCGTTGTCGCTTAGCGCAACCCTCTGAAGTGACGCAGAGTTCCAACACTAGCACAGAGGCTTCAGCTTCTCTCGAGACCACTGCCTCGCACACGAGCCAACAGCAAGTCGTTACCGCCCCTCAGTCGCCTATACAAGCGCAGCTTCCGCTTAGTTCCAACGCTCCAGCGGCTACAGCCATTCCAACGCCGCAGCTGCCATATTGTACCACCATTCAGCTTAGCCAATATAAGCTTTAGCCATTTGAGGCGACATTACTAAGTTCCAACGCTTCTGGGGCGCGTTTCAATTGGCCGTTCATAACAATCCCAACATTCCACCGTTGGAAAAGTACTTACAGCTGCAAAGCCTACTAACTGGCGACGCCATAATGGTGCTTGACGACGTGGATCCCGCTGACAACAACTACTTTGAGTTGGTGAGAGCTCTCAAAAGGCGGTACGATTGTCCTCACACGACGCGTGCAGCCCTACACGTGCAGCTCCAACAGCTTCCTCAAGCACGAAACACGGGTTCCGAGCTCCGTCGCACCTGGTCTCGCCTCACGGCTATACTTCACGGTCTTCGTAGGTTCGAAGAGTTTCGTACGGTACTGCCGCTTCTTGACTTAGTCAAGAGCAAGTTCCCAGATACAATCCGCGCAAAGTTGCACGAACTCGAATATCAAAGCAACTCGCAGTTCGACTTAGATCAAATCATGCGCAAACTTGACCACATCATCATATCTCAGGAGAGGTATGAAAATTCAACAACATTGGGTCATCATTTTACAGTCAACATGTCACAGGCCACGCGCAGCGCATCGCGAATCTCCAACACCTAGCAATAAACGCACTAATCGCTGCTGCTTCTGTGGTTCTGACAATCATAATTCGACACGTTGCTATTCAGATGCCTCATATCGAGTTCGCCGTAATATCGTGCGTATGCTCGATCTCTGCTGGAAGTGCTTTCATGCTGGTCATTCAGCTACCTCTTGTGCTTATCCAGCTTGCCACCTTTGCGGAGGAGACCACAATCGTCTCCTGTGCAGAGTGACAAAGCAACGAAACAGATCTAACAGCGCTTCCGCCAGAGACCGACATCGTGACAACCAGGAACGGCGTAGCCGTAACCGTTACCAACATCGATCAAAAGCAAGGTACTCATCGCGAAGTTCATCACGCGACTACCGTCATTCACGACGCTACCGCTCAAGCAGTGGTGAGTCAAGGTCAACATCAAGTCGAAACAGACCCAACAGGCTGCATCGTAGCCGTCAAGATAATAACTTCCGCGCGCTCTCCATCGCGCGTTTCGTTTTGTTCTCCCGTCAGGGAGCGCTCAAATTCGCCAAAACGTCGTAGCCCATCTCCTTATCCTTCTCAGTATCATGCCTTCGAGTCTGAGACTGAGGCGGAAAAGGTTTTACATTTTTACAACTCCAACAATATTTTTTCAATTAACCAATATAATCCAGCTTCCTTAATGCTTACCAAAGCCAAAACCTATAACCATAATATCGCCCGTTTCGAGGACGTTATCTTACTTCTTGATTCAGGCGCTCAAAACAGTTTTATTTGAGCTAGTTCAGCTCGACGTTTAGGCCTCAAAATCATTGATAGTAAACTTCGTACCTATGTCATCTTTGGTGGTGAAACCACCTCTGAAGTTTCAGGCGTTACAGAGATTACCCTTGTCGACTCGCTCGACAAGGAGCTTAAAGTGGGACTAACGACCAAAGAAGTCATCACTCTGGCTCAACAACCGCCACGTCTTCCACAAGAAGACCTCGACTTCATATACGACCACGGATTTACTGCACCGCTGTGCCAAAACGACTCTGTCGTTCCTAATATCCTTATCGGGATAGACCATTACTGGGATGTCATCTCCCCAGAGGCTCCGATCTGTCTGCCGTCAGGCATGGTCTTAAGCCATACTCGCTTCGGCACAATCGTTTCAGGCAATTCGGTTTTTTGGAAGAACCGGCGGAGATCATCGACTCCGCATCAGCGTTCACAACATCAGAGCGAGAAGAAGACGCTGTCCAGAGACTCTGGTCGCTTGCACTGCATCACAGACGACCACGACCCATCTGTCGACCATCAACTCGAAAAAAGTATCCTAGACAACTTTAATAGTACTTCCAAATTCATAAAAGGTCATCTTTATGTTCAGTTTCCTTGGAAGGAGGATCATCCTCCCCTCAAAGACAACAAAAACTTAGCCTATTGTAGACTCTTAAACCAATTTCAGCGTCTAAGCCAGACCAAAGCCTGGCAACAGTACATCAAGGTCATCGATGAACATATTTCAGACGGGTTCGTTGAGGACGTCGATGAATTTACGTATGACGGTCCACACGTTTATTACATTCCACATCAGGCAGTCCACAAAGAGTCATCAGCCACGACCAAGTTACGAGTCGTGTTCGACGCCTCCTCCAAAACGAAGGGCGCAATCAGTCTTAACGACTGTATCTATCAGGGTCCTACTCTGTTATCAGAGCTGATCGGCATCCTGTTGCGTTCACGCCTGCACCGCTATCTTCTAATAGCGGATGTAGGGAAAGCCTTTCATCAAATTAGGCTCCAAACATCACAGCGTGACGCAACACGCTTTCTCTGGCTTAAAGACCCCTATTTACCACCATCTGCTTCAAATCTGCGCATCCTTCGGTTCACCCGCATACCTTTCGGCATTAACGCGTCACCGTTTCTTTTGGCGGCTTCCATCCAGTACTATCTTCGTAGGGAGTCTTCGCCCCTTGGGGACGAGATCCTGCGTAATACCTACGTGGATAACGTCGTCTTGGGTGCGTCCTCGCACGAAGAGGCCATCCAAAAGTACACCATGGCCAAAACCGTCTTCAATAAGATGCACATGAACCTTAGAGAGTTCTTGTGTAATTCACCAGCTGTCAACGCCACTATTCCCAATGCTGATCGCGCTACCAACCCAGCTATCGCTACTCTGCTGGGTATCAATTGGCAACCTTTAAGGGACATCTTGGTTATTCCCATCAAAACCACACAAATCGCGGTAAACAGCAAACGCACTGCCTTGCGCGCCTTAGCGTCAACATACGATCCTATTGGGGTTCCTAGCTCCTTTTCTGGCACCACTCAAAGTCTTTATCCAAGACTTGTGGGCCGAAGATCTCGGCTGGGACACGCCACTAACACAGGCGCAACAGCAGCGGTGGTCACAACTTCTGGCAAACATCCGCGTTCCTGTTCCTCCGTTGCCGCGACACATCATCCCAGCGCACAGCAACGCCAACAGACGTTCGGAGACGCCTCCAAACGCGTGCTGCGCATATCTACTCTGCCGCAGTTCAACATCCGCGTTTTCCACATTGTTAATGGCAAAATCGCGTCTCAATACTATCAAACCGCTTACCGTTCCGCGCTCGGAACTGTTGGCCACGCTCATAAGCGTTAACCTAGCACAATATCTCGTTGGGCAGCTTGGTCTTCCAACATCCGCGGTTCACATCTTTTCAGACTCGCTTATCGGGTTACACTCGGACATACCAACAAAACCCTTAAGGTGTTCGTACAAAATCGCGTAACAGCCATTCGTAACGCTGTTACTGCGCTAGCGGCTCAAAACATTCCGGTCCACTTCCATTATGTTGCTTCCGAGGATAATCCGGCAGACTGCGCCACTCGCGGTCTTGCCACGAAGGAAGCCCACAACCACGTGTGGTGGAGCGGTCCGTCCTTTTTAACTGCTCCTCCGGACCAGTGGCCGCACGCTAACATCAACTTCAAAGTCCTCCCGCAGGACAAGGTCGACGAGCAGTTGGAATATTCCAGCATTAATTCAATCAACATAGGCATTTTTCAATCGGCCTTACCATTCTCTAGAACTAACAACCACCTCAAGCCGGTCAGAATCACGGCGTACGTTCTCAAATTCATCCGCCGTCAGATCCTAGATCGGCTTCCTCCATGTCTTCAATCAGTAGTGCAAACAAAATTGCCCTCAGTAGTTTCAGTGTCCCCTTCGGGTACGGTACAGCCGTCGGACGTCAAAGCGGCGGAAAAACAGCTCATCTTAGCGCATTATCGCGAAGGTGAACAAGAGCTATACCGCTTACGGCTCGCGAATTTCAACGCCACCGACCAGCACCTGACCATCTCATTTGCTGTCCGTGCCGGATCGGGCCTCTAGAAACAGCTCCAGTTCTAATACTGCCACAACATCGGCTATCGCACCTCTTAGTGCTGCATTACCATCTCAAAAATCACCATTCCGACGTTTATCACACCATCGCTAACTTGCGTACCCGTTTCTATATTCCATCCATACGGGTCTGTGTCGCTAAGACCTTGCGTACCTGCGTTACATGCCGTAAAAACAATGGCAGACCTTACCGGTACCCTAACGTGCCTCCTCTCCCTCAGGAGAGGACTAAACGCACAAGACCTTTTCAAAATATCGGACTCGATTATATCGGTCCTCACGCATGCACTGGTGCCATCTCCAGCAAAGTCTGGATCTGCCTCATAACATGCATGTCAACACGCGCGCTTCATCTTGAGGTCGTACTCGATCTCACTACGCAGGAATTTCTCTTAGCATTTCGCCGCTTCATAGCGCGAAGAGGTACACCAAGTATCGTCTACGGCGACAATTCGACCACGTTTCGTAGCGCAGAGACCGCTATTGCATCGCTCATTTACTCTCCCACCTCATGGCACAGCATCTCCAGTATCTGCTCCACGCAGAAGATCACCTGGAAGTTTATCACCCCGCTGTCGCCATGGAAAGGTGGCTTTTACGAGCGTCTCTTCAAGTCCGCCTACAAAAAGTCCATTGGTCGTGCCATTTTACCACTAAGTCAACTTCAAACTACCGTCACAGAAGTCGAGGCCACCTTAAATTGCCGTCCCATAACACCCTACAGGGAACGGGAAACTTTTATCCACATATTGAGGCCTATAGACTTTTTAGGTCCTCAGGTAGACCTACAAATACCACCTTCACCGTCCCTAATAAACGACATCTATAATACCTCACATAACCTTTCCCAGTGGTACAAGGAGACCTTATCTGTTTTAGATCACTTCTGGGAACTATGGCACTCCGACTATCTTGCAGCCTTGCGAGAGCGACATCAAGCTCGCACGAAACAACCAAGATCGGCTGCACTCGCTCCACAGCTCGGAGATGTCGTACTGATTGCGGACGAAAAATCGCCACGAGGACAATGGAACTACGGTATGATTGTTTCACTCATTTCAGGTAAGGACGGAGCCATTCGGGCAGCGGAAGTCCGTACCATGCGGCAAGTGCTTAACTCGATCCATTTCGCACTTGTACCCACTGGAAATTCGCGCTGTCACTACCATGCGCCGCTGCAGGACTGACTTAGAACGCTGCCGCAGGACTCTTCTCTATCTCCGTCTCGGCAGGACTCACCGACAACGCTATCGCCAGCGCGAACTCAACCTAAGCGCAGCGCTAAGTCTAAACACCTATTCATCAGGACCTGAGACGCTCAATCGTCGCTAAGGAACTTTCCTTAGCCATTAATCCATCTTAAAGGCGTCATTAACTAAGTTTACCATCTTCAACTAGACCTTTCAGGTGCCTAAATACCATCTTTAGGCTTAACTATCATTAGGCCCTATTAGCTAAGCAGTTCCATCCCAATACGTGCTTATCACGTCTTAAGGCGCCACTTCAAACGGTTCGCAGCAATTTCGCACACTTGCCCGCTCGCGCTAACAACATCGCGCCTGATTCGGACCAGCGGCGGCCTTACGCCCATTGCCGCGGTCCGCTCACACTATCTTAGCCCCTAGGCGCCTCGGTCAGCAGGCTAAGATCACTCAATGCATGTGTCGTTGACCCTTCAGTCGTGTTCGCTTCGCGTCCCGCACTCACCGCGCGGTCAACGCACTCTTAGCGAACCATTCGATGGCACATGCCATCGCCAGCTGACCCTTTCGGTCCGTTTCCGGCTCCATGCCGGCCCAGCCGTTGCGCAATGGCGCTAACACGCGCCGCGCTTAGCGCAAGTCGCCGTAAGAGGCTGGTCCTAACACGAATTACCGTATAACGTGGCTCTGGACTGCCTGCGAATCACTTCTGGACTGTTCTTAGCCCAGACTGGGCATCGTTACTGCTTTTTACCATCATCCGACCGTTCGACTTCATTTTCGACATATTCTTGTCACTTCGTCGCCGGAACCGCTCAACACCATCCGCGGGAGACGCTATCGACTCAATATAGGTAAGTTCTTTCTTCTTAATAAGTTCAGACGTGTGATTGCGCTAGGTTTATTTAAGTTTCTCCCAGATGCGCCCTTAAGGCGCAAGCGACTGTTCCGACTGTTCTTCTAGATTTTTTGTATTCCATTCATCCTTTTTTTTTAATTCGTCTGTTTTTTCAGTCAGTTTTTCTTCTCTAGTTTCTCCTCCTTCACCACTCTTATAGCCTTGTTCATGTTCTTCTTCATGTTCTTCTCGCGCGCTCTGATCTCATGCCCGCTTAGCGAGTCCCCTCTTTTTCATCTTCATTCCTCTTAGGGATTCGCGATAAAAAATAATCACAGGTCGCCAAATTTCGTTCCCCCATTACACCTTCACCTTTCTTATAACTTCACCATTCACTTTTTAGCTAATTTCTTATTAAACCAAAACACTTCGGCAGTGGTGCCTTAAGGCATCGCTACCACCCATATATTCCTCCCTTTTAGTATATACCTTCTACAAACTTTATACTTTTTAGCCAATTTGCCCTTAAGGCATATTTTTCTCTTTACTCTCTTTTTTTGTAAATCGCGCCGTGCATTTCACTCCACACGGCCGAAATAGACCTCTTTTTCTCCTATAAGCCTATACTTTCATTCAGTCATATTTTTACACTTATTATGTTACA
The DNA here is from genome assembly GCA_947396885.1 of Heligmosomoides polygyrus polygyrus. Classification (NCBI taxonomy): domain Eukaryota; kingdom Metazoa; phylum Nematoda; class Chromadorea; order Rhabditida; family Heligmosomidae; genus Heligmosomoides; species Heligmosomoides polygyrus. The sequence goes on along the minus strand of CANDYH010000584.1, from coordinate 16,153 downwards.
TTATACTATTTAGTCTCTTTATACTTTCGTTTTTTCTTAAAACATTCGTTTTCTAAGGCGAAAACGAGCCATTTTGCAAACTCAGTTTTCTCTTAGAAAACGACCTCTTAACCTCTGTCTCTTTATTTACCTAAATACTATATAATCTAAACCAACTTAAAAAATACACATCTTTATACTTCCTTCGCCACTCCCTATCTCTATTTGTTTTTCATTCTTTTATATCTCTACTTTATTTATATCTCTTCCATTCTGTAGCCTTTCCTCACCATTCCCATATCTTCTATGTTCATTTCCATTTTATTTCGTCACATATTGTCGTCACTCCCTTGGGATAGTCCGTTCTCCTTTCGTCTCGCGCGCTGTTTCCTTCTCATTTCACTCTCCATCTATTCTATTTTAGACACATTCTCGCAATGTCTTCCTCATGTCATCATTCGTGCTTCTGGTGTAGCTGCTCCGCCACGGTCGACCAACATCGTCGCCATTCGACTCCCCTTAACGGAGACGATGAACGCTGCGCGCGCTGCCAGCATACCCTTAGCTAGTTTAGTTGGCACCGCCATTATTGCGCTTCTCATTATCATCAGCGCTCACCCCACAGCCTGGCACTCGGAATCCTTGGCGCACACATCATGCAACGCCGCTGCGTAGCGTCTCTCCACCGCGCCGTGGTCGTCTTAGCCCGTGGGTGTCACCTCGACGGGCACGAGAGTCGCGGTACGAGGCTTTTCTCAAGCCTCGTCAACGTGATCCGTGGCAAGTGGAGCCTTACACCTTATCAGCACCTCCTTCCTCTTCTGTCTTTACCCCTTCTACCCAATCGACACTTCTCCTGTTCTACAATCTATTCCACTCTTTCCTAATCGCACTGGTCCTCCTCTCTATTTTGGTCGCCCTCGTACATTTCCTAAAAAGCCTTCTCATTTCTCACCTCGCGCTCGCTCTTCTCGTAGACCCACAACTTTTCATTCTCCCTCTGGTAGACACACCAACTCACTCTCTCTCTCGTTCTCCTACTCCCACACCTACTCTTCCTCCGTTTCAACCTTCTCTTTTTGCATACCGCCCATCTACAGCCACATCCGCGCAAACACAACGCCGCCACCTTAGGGCGCGACGCCGCTTAAATGCGTCTGCTGCAGTATCGTCTTCGCTCGCGCACGCTCATCATCCACAGCCTGCTCAGCCGCCCCTTAGCGCGTCCACTCCACGGCAGTCGCAGTCGTCCTCAGGATTAACGCCTGAAGTTGTATGCGCGCTGTTTCGTGCACGTAGTCCGCTTATCAGGCGACCGGTCCCCATGGAAGCCGGGCCTGAGCTCTTCAACGCGCTTAGCACCTCGCCGTTTGGACCGCTTGATGGCATGCCATTGGCAGAACAGCTCCAATTTCTGGACATACGGCTAGACCGTCCAAGGAGCCCACCAACACGTGTTCTGCCATGATCGTCCAGCTACATCCGGAATCCATCGGCATCGCTAGACCGGGGCCCGCTGCGCCATGGGCACATCAGCACGCAGACCACACCACCTCCGTCTGCACATTCGCGCGAGCGGTATCAGCCATACATCAACATGTGTCCGCCGTCACCGCCACTTCCGCCCCTGCCCTTAGAGCAACCATCCTCTACGGACACGTCGGATAGCAGGGAAGGATTCTGGTGGAACCCCACCAGCCGGCGTGAGACGCGACGCCAAGCGGCTCCTAGCCAGCGCACGCTCCAGACCAGCAGGACTCCTTAGAGCTTGCTGACCACCACGCTAGCAGGCCGGCACACCATGCAGCGCCATCGCCCACGCCCTCACCACCAAAGCCAAGGCCACCGCAACCGGACCCTCAGGCACGCGCACGCAGTCCAGCCGTACCAGCACCACCCGTTCGCCGGTCTATGTACGACCCAACACGCTTAGTCCAGTCCACGCCACCTCCGGTCTTAGAATGTTGGTTCTGTCGTGAGAACCACTTCTCGTCATCCTGCCGGAATGTGCCGCGGATCAGCGACCGCATCTATATCCACATGAGGAATGCGCGCTGTTTCCGCTGTGGAGGACATCACTTAGACCATGAGTGCGAACAGCCTCCTAAGAGATGTCTCGGGTGCGGCTTGGACGACCACCATATCGCGCTTTGCGCGCACAGCCGCCAGGCCATACGGGACCTAAGCGACGAGCGCTGGCTAAGGCATATGCGTAGGGCGCGCCGCAGAGCGTTCATCGCTCGCCGCCTTAAGGAGGAAGAAGAAGCCTGGTTGCGCTACCATCTCTACAGGCTGGAGCTCGAAGAAAAAGGCATTTGCTGAAAATCAATATGGTATGTTTTTCCTTTCTCCATTCCCTTTTCTTCTTTGTTTCCTTTTGTTTCTCTCCTGGAGATCGTGGCCGAATTATTAAGATATCGTTACCTAATCAGACGCTTAGAGACTCATTCCTTGCCCACATGCGTAACGGTCGCCAAAGTCTTACAAAAAAATTCGTACATTCTTTCGCACGTCGCGATTATACCGAAGAAGAAATTAAACTGGATCGATCACTACGCATGGAAGCAGGTAGTCTCAATGCTCAAGCAGGTAAGCTAATGTATATTGTCCGGGACTTCTTTAATCAAGCTTAAAGTTCCGCGCGAATTACCTCGTCGTACTATAACCAACTCACATTCGTTGAGATTCAATGAGACATCAAAACCAACTGCTTTACCCAAGACACGAGAAACGACTGCTATCAACCTTCATAACCTTCCATAGGAAAATGATTCCACCAACGGCACTATTCCTCATCAATTCCGTCTTTAGCCCCTATTCAGCATCAGATGCATTCAGGTTTTTTGAACAATATTTTCCTTTTTAATGCTCGATCAATCTGCAACAAAATTCCTGATCTTCATTATTTTCTTACATGTCAGAATCCATCCGTAATCTTCATTACAGAGACATGGCTTAAACCGGACATAATGCATGATGCTACTCTTTCACCTCCTCGGTCAAGTTATGAAATCTATCGATGCGATAGAGCCGGTAGTGTATCAGGCGGCGGAGTATTGGCTATGGTTCGCTGTGACATTCACATCATTTTATTTCTTCGAAAAACTTCTCTGTTTACTGCCAGTGTTTGACTATTTGCTTTCATACGTCGCCTCTTCCAACATGCGTAACGCTAGTGTATCGCAGCCCTATCTGTGATAGATCGTCGTTCTATGGTGCTCTTCGTGAGATTTCGGAATTTCTAAAAGAAAGGACTAATTCTATCATCTTAGGAGATTTCAATTTTCCGATGATTAAATGGCAAGATACTAGCTCAACTCTGCTGCATGGGTCTGCACGGGAATTTTATCAATTTTGTGAAAGCAATATGCTGACTCAACTCGTTAATTTGCCTACTCACAGTTTTAACATACTGGATCTTGTTGACAAACAATACAGATCTTGTTCAAACATCACAATTCTAGCCCCATTTTCAACTTCTGACCATAGAGCAATTTCTTTTACGCTTAATTCCTGCAAAGTAAAGCCTAGGTCTGCCTCCTTTTACCTCGACTACGTAAACGCTGATTATAATGCTATCTGTGAGAAACTTACAACAATGAATTGGAGAGGACTTCTAGCAAACTGTAATACCACAGATGAATGCTATGACGTTTACGTACAACAGTGTAATAAGTTGATAAATCAATATGTTCCAGTTAAGTTGTTGAAAGAACCAACTCAAATTTGTTATCCAAAAAGCATTCGCAAGCTTCATGCTAAAGTATCTAGGTTATATCAAGCACGATTTGTAGTGGGTCTTCAAAAATACCAACGCTATTCGAGAAAACTGAAACGTGAGTTGGCACAACTTAGCTTGACATATGAAGATAAAATTTCTCGATGCCGAAACAATGGGTTGTTTTATAAGTTTGTTAATAAAAGACTTTGTCAATCTAAAGGTATAGGGACTATTTGCAACTCCGCTGGTGAAATATGCACATCTGAAGAAGAAAAGGCAAAAACATTTGCTTCCTTTTTCAAATCTGTCTATAAAAGACATGATAGCAATGAGATTACTTGTCAAACTTACACACAATCTAGTTTAGATTTTATAGACATAAACAGTGAGAATATTTATAGAACACTGGAAAAACTTCCGGCAAGTAATTCGACTTCACCTGATAATATCCCTTACATTTTTCTTAAGAAAGCAGCGCTAGGTCTTACCCCGGTTCTTACTCTCCTCTTCAATAGGTTTCTACTCCACGGAGAGGTACCTTCATTGTGGCGGGTTAGTTTTGTTAAACCTGTGTTCAAAAAAGGAAATAAAACAGATGTGAGGAACTATAGGTCGGTATGCCTTACATCTTCGACTAGCAAAGTTTTAGAGCGAATATTATGTAAACAGCTCCACAACTACCTATCATCTAATCAGTTGGTTACAAAGTTTCAACATGGATTTTTGCGAGGAAGATCAACTCTCACAGCTCTTGTCAACACGATACCGATATAGCAGAAAGTGCTTGACTCGCATGGATACGTTAGCGTGTGTTATATTGATTATGCTAAAGCATTTGACTCAATTCCTCTTCATCTTTTGAGTAAAAAACTCCAATCGTACGGAATACACGGCTGTCTCTTAAAGTTTCTGCAATCTTTTTTGTGCAAGAGAATCCAAAAAGTTATAGTTAACGGTGCTTTTTCTGAGAGCTACGAAACACCTAGTGGTGTTCCACAAGGAACTTGCCTTGGTCCGCTAATGTTTCTACTTTACATTAATGATATGCCAAACAGTTTACCTGACGGAGTTCACTGTACTATTTATGCTGATGATTCTAAACTATATTCCATCAACAATTACAAAATTCTCCAACAGGCGTTAGATTCTATAAAGGCTTGGTCCACAGAATGGCTTCTGGATATCTCATTAGAGAAAACCGCAATTATGCTTATTGGACAACATCATCCAAAAAATTGCGACTTCCACTTAGGTAATTACAAACTTCAAATAACAAACTCTATACGTGACTTGGGTGTTGTATACTCTAATAAGCTATCGTTTGATGAATATATTGAAAAAATAGTTGCTACTGCTTCTGCTAAATCAAACTGCATACTAAGAGCCTTCCAAACTCGCGACATGGCTACATTACTTAGGCTTTTTATATCTATGTAAGGCCTCTACTTGAGTATTGTACACCTTTATGGTCACCAACAAAGCAAAGTGCTGTTAGTAAGATAGAAAACGTTCAGAAAAGATTTACAAAACAAGTGTTCGTCAGAAATGGATTATTCGATGTTCCGTACAATGAAAGATTGACTAGACTTGGTGCTACATCATTATCGCTCAGACGAATAATTTATGATCAAAACCTTGTTCGCAAAATTGTTAACGATCACATCGACATTGATACAAACGATTTCTTCTCTTTTTCATCATTCAATGGCGTCACTAGGGGACATAGCCTACGTATTCAACCTCAAAAACCACATTCTAAAGTCTTTCAAGGTTCCTTTATGACCCGAGTTATCAAAACTTGGAACGAGCTACCCCCAACACTAATTCACTCTCTTCCTAAGACATTTAATTGCAAGTTGGAAACATTGCTGAAACAAAAGGCCTTTTGTGATAATGACTGCAGCCTTTTCAGGAAATAGTAAATCAGAAAAAACAGAATTTTGCATTTTAAGTGATTCATGAAACAACTATTAAAGACAAAAAAAGTTGAATCAATAGAAGAAAGAAATTCTTATTAAACGATCTTATTTACAATAATCAGTCTACTTCATAATGCTTAGTGCAAACGTTATACTGCACCACGCTTGGATAGTAAATATTTCGCTTCCTCCTCTGTTTTTTCAGCAAACGAAGTACAAATCCGAATTGGAAAAACCAATTTCCACTTTATGCAAACCAAGGAAGAAGTCACTTTAGCTGATCTTTTAAAAACCAGCGTTTGGTGCAACCTTTTATACTATCTATTCTGTATCACTTTTTGGCTCAATAGCATCTGTGTTTTATTTTTGCCAATCTTAAAAAAGCCAACTTTTGCTGCACTCTTTTGTGAATTTATTTTGTGTCTCTTTTGGCTTAATAAATGTTCTGTTCTGTTCTGTTCATTCCTCTTATATTCTTATTACAGTTTATTCTTCCTATAATCTTTATACACTACTCTTATATACACATCCTTTCTCATTTTAATGTCTTTATTATACAATCAATATATCATTTCCATTTTCAATACTCTCAACTTTAACGCAGTTCTCCCCAGCCTTTTGTTCAGGTCTGGTGGTGTTGTTCGTGCCTCGCGTCCGCTCGCCGTGTCGTCGCTCATCTTCGAGTCGCCATCTGCCTTAACGCCTGCCGACAACATCGCCGCCCTGTACATAACTGTATATACCGCCAACATCAACATCAACAACAACATTAACTCCACTCCAACGTCCATCGCAGTCGTCCATAGTTCGTCCATCGTAGTTCATTCATAGTAACAGTCAACATCACTTCACGTCACCCACTTCACTTAACCCATCACCTCACCTCACCGGCATAGTCAGATCTCCCTTCTATCCCATCGAAGCTTTAACCCTGTTACTCCTTTGTTGTGTTTTTGTTATGTTTTCACTTAGTTGTTACTATCTCATTTATCATATACCTTTAACTCGTATTAAATCCCATTGGCCCTCAAAGTTTCGTCATGCTAACCTGACCTTAGACCGCACCTGTCACACCCTGCGGCGCACGCAACGTGGCATCGCCCGCCACGCCGCCGCTCAAAGTCAACAACGTAGTCTTCAATTCTTAACATGTCTGTAATTTAGTAGGTAAGCAGCAAGGCCGCAACTACCTGGTGGGTCGTCTTCTTCGTCGCGGCCCCCAGTGTCGTGACTTCCGTACGACAGTACGGTCGTCGTGGGGGTCAACAGGTCAAAACCCGTCGATCGACACGTCAAAGCCTGCGCCAGCGTGTCTCCCGCGCAGGGAAGCTTCTGGAAGCGGCTAGAGACGCAGGGGAGCGTGCCCCTGAGCGCTCTAGCCGGTCCACCGGTCAGTCGTCGTCCGCCGCTCCCGCTGAGCGATCGTCTCCTGGTCTCCGCGGTCCGCCAACGCCAGCCGTCGTCGAGGAGGGCTACCCCTTAGTCCGGGGTCGCCGGAACCGTCCAGCTTAGGTCGTCGGGGAGCTGTCATCGTCTCGGAGTGTCCGCCAGTCCTCGTGCTCGACGCCTCCAGCCCTCGACGTCTCGTCCGCCATCCGGGACCCGCAAGTAACGCTGGTCCTCTGACCGGCCCGCTGCCCCTGACTTGGCACACGCCACAGGGGCAGGACCGGCCATGGCCGGCGGGTTGTCGGCTTTGCTTGGCCCCTGGTAGTCGTGGGTGCGGTCTTCCCCTAATTCGTAGGTATTTTGTAATTGTCATGTATCTTTAATCATATTAGCTTAGAGTCTCATAAACATATAACCTTAATAGTTTGATTGCTTAACCAAAGAGGTCTATCGGTTCCATGTCTGGCCGAAGTATGCAAGAGTGTGAGCCAGTCTAATTCCAGGGGGACCGATTGAGGTCGTGGGCACGACCGAGGGGAGGGGTACCCCTAAGGGCGAGTGTCGAGTCCAGTGCTCACTGTAGGGTGTTGCATGGAAGTGTGCTGGAATGGGTTCATGTCTTAACAACTGGCATCGTGGATCCGCACAGGGCCTGTGGGCAGTAATACCGCGTGGTCTTAGGGCGGGCAGCCTTAGCGAGCGGCGGATCCGGAAGGGCTCCAAGCCGGGGCGTGGATGGCGTCCCCCCTCTCCGCCGATGCTTCGACGGGGGTTTGGCCACCCGCATCACGACAATAGGACTTTCCCATCACCATTACTTTCACAGTAGGTGTAGGTCGGCAAAAATTTGCGAGGATGTAGAAGTTGTGGCGTTGCTTGTTTTCTTCCATGTATCTCGATATTCTCTGAACATTTTCCAGCCTGGAGGTGCGGGAAAATGACCGCAAAAGAGACGCTTTCATATATTTGACAATTTGCTGAGCATGACAGCGCAGTTTAAGAATGCGTCGACTGTCGCGTTCCACCTGAATCAAGATTCTTGGTTCAGGTCATGCACAGGGAAACTAAGCCTTCTTCGTCTTTGAAATTGGTGAGCAGATCTATCAGGCCAGATTTATGTGGGAAGGACAAGACATCACTTGTCTATCGGTTGGCCTCCAGAAGTTGCATATGCCAAGAAAGTTGCATATGCCAAGCATGCATTGCATCCATGACATTCTGTGAAGGAAGAATGCGTGGCCCATTCCAGAAAGGGATTGATTAAAGTGGATCCTTAACACTTCACGTCAAGTCGTAAAGTGTATGTCGGTTCATGTTGTTCGCTATATGCAGTGCTCTACGTCCGCGCAAGCCGGTGTGAACTCGAAATTCTGCACCGTGCGAGAAGTACGCGAAGAACCCTGTTTCGAGGACGGCATGGTAAACAGCTGGGATGCTCTTACCAAGGGGCTATCCTAAAGGCAGGTGGGGATGGCGGAATTGGTGTATATGGACTATAGTTGTGCTCTCGATTTTTTTCGAATATTCTTATGGCTTCGAATGCTTAAAAATTTCGAGTATTCGATTTAAACTAAATTCGAAACGCATTTTTTGAATATTCGAAGTCGAATATATAATGTTCGAATTAGAATGCAATCGAAAATCGCGACTTTTGATTATTGATACTCAAACTCGAATGAAAATCATTCGATATCTGTTCGAATAGGTCACTTGAGCCAGCAATATGAATAGAAACGGTTCTGCCTCAGAAATACGAAAATCCATGTAACTCGACCCTAATCGTTCAATCGTCATAGCTTCAGATTAAAGATTGGGTATAGTAGCCTCTCGCGGTCCTCGCCTACTCCGTCGTCATTTACTTGGCCTAAATTGTATGACAGCGGGCTCCTTAGAATGGCGCCGAGGGTTCAAATTCCCTCATTGTGTCTCAGTTTTGCATGCTTAGAAGAGTAAGGATTATTAAATTCCATAGCAATGTCATATCGTTTTGATTACATTGATGGACTGGTTGAAGGCTCGAGTCCGCTGTATCCAATGAGTTGCTGAGCGTTGTTTAACCATTTTCCTATGCGCAAGTGAGAAGAATTGAAGTGAATAACAGTCGTAGGAGGCGCTGGGTACCTCCTTCCCCGAATCGGGGTTCTTCGTTCGCGTTCCAGTATACATATAAGGGCGACTTTGCAGCCTTCGGATTTTTGGATGACTCGAATAAGGGCGTGTTTGCGAACACCGGATTTTTGGATGATTCAGAAAAGGGCGATTATGCGGACCCCGGATTTCGGATATCCGACTCATTAGCGCAAGATGCAATTCATCAGAATACTGCCGTTCCTTAAAGAGGAACCCATTCTTTAACAACATCAGCAACAGCAACAGTGCATGTATCGAAAGTCTTTCACTTCTCGTCAAGGAAGGAAACTCTCAGGACATCAGACTTCGTTTCGTGACACATAAAATTTGCGAATTTTCCAAGTTTTATTACTCTTACTATTACTTTTACAATTACTATTTACTCTTACTATTACTATCACTTATTTGATTTCTGAACAAATCTGCCTTCCTTTCCTGTGTTCTGCATAGCATGTGGAGTGTGGTAGTGAAGTTGGTTGAATTAAGGTTTACATTTTGTCCGGTCACGCTTCCTCTATTCATAGTATCTCTCTCATGCTCCAAAATGGGGACCTCTCGGGACTTATTACAAAAGGGATAATTTGCGTGGTCCAGCAACGATTTATCTTAAACTGATTTGAAAAAAAAAACTTAATGCAGTTCACTAATGAGGTAGGACACACTAGTGTTGAATAATAATTTTAATTTCGTGCGCGACCTGACGTAATGCTCAGCAGCGTGCTAAATGTACTCAACGTCATTACGAAACTATTTCAGTAGGGCGCCAAAACGGATGACTCACCAGCAGGGATGTGCGGAATTTTGTTTTGAGAAAAGCTGGACATGGAATACAGAACGGAGGAGCTCAAAAGTGGGCGGAAACCGGAATACGAAACAAGGAAACGGAACTAACTCAAAACTCATTGCTTCATTTAATTTTTGAAAAATATGTATCCATAATGGTAGTAACAACTAAGTGGCTGTCAATGAATTTAGGAAGCGGACAGGGCAGTGGGAGACTCTTTTGCAGCAACATATAACAATAAGAAATCTTTATAATCGCATCATTACTAAGATTAATCTTTAAACACCGTTGGTGTAAAAAATGAACTTTATGCGAAATCTTTTTCTAAGAAGGAACAAAATATTTTAAACGCAACGAACCCAGCTGACGAGTAAGATGCAAGAGATTTTGCCACTCACGGCACTTAACCGGTCTTACTGAATGCCCCGATCTATCCTAACTGGGAGAGGCCAGCACTAATTGTAAGGTCACAGTTGCGTTCGGCATCCCACGACACGATGCCCACTCTCTGAGTTCGCATGGATACGAAAGCATCATTTAGCAGTAGGTGAAGCTCTGAGACAAACTCAAAGGAGGGGAGGAGAGGAAATACATCGCGTGCTCTCCTTCCACTAGGATAGATCCGATGACCTTATAAAAAGCAACGTTAGCAACCTAAAAGTGCTTACAGAACTCTGATCTAGAATTAGTGTTCTAAGGTGGATCTATGACTACTGGGGAAAAAGGTAAGCATGCTTCGGATAAGGAATTTGATTCATGATTTCAACACCTATGAGACCTTTGTGAGATTTCACTATCCGGTAGTACATCGTTTCAAGGAAAGAAAATTTAATACAATTCCGTTATTACTCTGTTCCAACACCGGATGCGACACCGTTTTCAAAGCAACACACACAAAAAGGCGACGTATAGTTGATCTCTTTCCTCAGCCTTTCGCTTTAGTTCAAGAGGTGAATAATGGCATTAAAAAACAACCAATGTGTGATGGGTTAGCATTTCCGTTGCGTATTCCAGCCCAAAAGAGAGCGGAACACGGAACGGAACGAAAGTACTAACCATAAAACCGACCGAATCCAAGAATTCGGAACAGGGAAACGGAAATTCCGCTCATCTTTGCTCAGCAGCGTGCCCGCATCCAGGTTGCGCGATTTCAAAATGGAGCGAGGAAATTGAATTGGCTATCCGATTTTATCCGAATCATCGCATTTTTCCAGGGTCCAGACAACTGGATGATTCGGATAATGGCAATTTCACGGACTCCGGATTTTTGGATGATTCGGGTAAGGGCGATTTTGCGGGCACCGGATATTTCGATGATTCCGATAAGAGCAATTTTGCGGAGGCCGGATAATTGGATGATTCGAATAGGGATATTCGAATCCGATATCCGAAAATGATTAATTCGGATCCAATGTGTACTGCCCAGGTCAACCATGCCTTCGTTCCCTGCCGGGTAAATGAATTGACACAAAACTTGCTTGGGAAGAACAAAACAATTGAACGTTGAATGGCCACCACATGTCGTCTCCTATAGGCCAATTTTTTCCAGATTCATATTTGTTTGCGCGATATCCAATAGAAGAATAATGTGTAATGTATAACAGGAATTGGCCATCCTGGTTGTATAAGCCTTTGCAGTTTTGATTGCTGAGAATTGTCTAATTTTTTTTCCCATGAATGTGTCTGCCCAAAACTAGACGCATGCGAACGTGCGCATCGGTATCAGGGATGGGCGGAATTTCTGTTTTCTGTTTTCTGTTTTCTGATTTTCTGGCCATTTTGGGCAAATTTTTTCTGTTTTCTGTTTTCTGGGAAAATGGCCAAAAATTGGCCAGAAAACAGAAAATAGAGTCGCGAACAAAATTTTTTCACAGAAATCCTATGAAAAAAATTCAAAAATATCATAGAATAGTGAGCTTCATTCCAAAATAGTGTTTCTAGAGTATCTTAAATGGCAAGCATGTAGCGTTTTTGAATGCTCATGTAGCAATTGCGCCATATACTCATGGACTATCCCACATGTTTGCTTGATTGATTGTGTAAGTACTGCTGACAAGGAGTTTCTTCATAGGACATTTTTCGACTTTCATAATTTGGCTTTGTATTCTTTTCCATATTAACAGTAGTTTGGACCATCTACGATCACTAAAAATCTTGTATTAAAACTATAAAACTAGTATTTTGAGAAGTACTAAAATAAGTATTAACTAACCACTTGTCTTAGAGTTACTGTGGGTAGGGTTATTCTCCATCCCCGGTTTAAAAATTGAACATTGTTGGCCGGTCATCCCCAATATCGCTTTCTGCAGAGCCTTTGTCGAAGCTGCTTTTCTAACTCTGAAGATTGCTCAGCTTTTGGTGTCACAAATTAGTAGGAGGCAGAAAAGTTTTTTTAGTTACCTCTGATTTCGCTGGCGATAGGGTGCAGGAAATTTCTCATTTCACGTATATCATCTGTCGTCCCATTGATGTTCAAGCGGGCACCATCAGCGTCTCCAAACGTCCGTGCCGCGTGCCAGGGTGCTCCAATGGATCCTTTTCGCTCGAGGGACGCGAAGGGCGTCATTGTTCAGGGCTTTGACGAAGAAGCCCGAACAAGCGTTGGTGGGCAGTTCCTGCTGTTCTCACGACATCCCACGGAATCCCGTCGGTGACGTCCACTCGGTGTCTGCGAAGCGCATTACGTGGCCCACCTAATTTTCGACGACTTGGCCCATGCGACAGCGTCTCTGATCTTCGAACGTCGGCGAAGCTCGAAACTCCGGAGGCCTTCTCTCACTTGCGTGAGTCGTGTCACCGAGCATCGTCCTCTCGATTCCACGCTGCGCGACCCTGATCGCATGATCATCCTGCTTTCATATGGCCCAGTTCTCTGATGCGTATGCTAGGGCAGGAAGTATAGTGAAGTCGAAAAGGTGCGTACGAACCGGACGTTCTTCGTCTTCTCTACGTCTCTTTCGACGCTCTTAAAAACTCCGCAGGAGGAAAGGAGAGCGGCCACTGTACAGCTCTGATGTACAGAGTAGGAACGCCCTGAGCGAGCACGGCTTAGACGACCGCTTCAGTTTCGACAGAGTCGAACTCCTTCTTCAGGTCGATGAAGGTAAGCCATAGCGGCAGCTTGAACTCTCGCGACACTTCGATGAGCTTCGTGTATGTGGTCGATCATGCTGAATCCTCTCCGAAATCCTGCTTGCTCGCATGGCTGTCCTTCGTCCAGCATTCTGCTAATCCTATTCAGGATCACTCGAGTGAACAGCTTGTAGACTACAGGCAGCAGGCAGATCAGGCGATAGTTGCTAACGTCGTGCACTCCTGTACAGAAAGGTGTTCTGCTGGCCTTCCACTGAGATGTTATATGATATGTAGATCTGAGGAGAAATAATAATAATAATAATGTGATGGAGAGGGTAATGCTCGGTCTCTATTATATGGTGTCTTCGCTTTCAAGGAAGCACCTTCACCCAAGATCAGCTATGCTAACAGCCCTTCAGTCGCAATTTCGTGTTGTTCTGTGAAACATCAAGCCAATACACAACATTTTTAGTCGGCTAAGTAGTAACTAGGTGCTGTTAAGAGCATTGGTAAGTTGGCCTGAAAACTTTCAGCTGCACGGAAACTAGGACCCTTACAAGGATAGGTATTCTCGATGAACAAGACGAATTAGGAAAATAGATTCTGGCGCAGCCAGTATTACTCAAAGAACCTCTGCACAGCTTTAGAGTATGTTGCGAGAGTGTGTCTACAAACTCAAGCAATTGTATCGAAACATACAAACAGTGATTACTGAGCCTTCATCGTGTTCGGTACTCTAAAAGGCCAGTTTCTTACTAGTGGGACGGTTCTCTAATTGAGGCGTTAGCTGTTACAGGATGTTTTGTTGCGATCAAAACTCTTGCGCCAGGCGGGACTCGAACCCGCATCTTCTGCTTTCCGGGCAGCGATGTTCGCCTTACACCACCGGCGCTGTTTGACCGCACGTAACATCCGCGATATCCTCCAGGTCTGTCAGCACCCACCCGTGATACGGGGATTTGCCGGCCGCTGATATCAGCATGGAACCGGTTAAGCTGAAGACCTTACTAGTAACAATGCTCTAACACGTTTGCTTAAGCCTGGACCGGCTGATAGAGGCGTTAGCGGTGAAACGGAGCTGATGAGTAATGTAGTATAGTTCAAGTGTCGAGATTCCTAGGATCTATCAGTCAAGATTTACAACATGCTGATTGCAGTGCACTGGAGTTTAATAAATTTTTTTATAAACGCTTGCAAATTAAAACGCTGGTCTACGACTACATTTCTGGTCATACAAAAGCATTTGCTACTGGAAATATGGATCTTTAGGTAAAATAATTAGGTCGTTTGATAATTTCAAAATTTTCTGTTTTCTGTTTTCTGATTTTCTGGCGTTTTTGGCTTTTCTGTTTTCTGATTTCTGTTTTCTGACGAAGGCGATTTTCTGTTTTCTGTTTTCTGGGAAAATTTTCAAAATTTCCGCCCATCCCTGATCGGTATTATGTCTGACACAAAAATGCATATTTTTGAGCAAAATTGTCACCAATCGTCGGTGAAAAGTTTTACAACAGACTGATCTCTCAGGCTTAGGCATGAACTGGTTTTATTTCAAAACGTTGTTTAAAATACACCGATATTCTTGGGCCAGTCCATCAGACGTGTTCACGACTGTCCACAGTGATTATGCGCTTTCCACAAAACTACTACATATTGCAGAAATACGTCATGTTATTGCAAAGGGTACAAGCTTAAGCTTTGGGATGAGAGATAGTCACATTAAACCACAAGATTATCAGTCACCAAAGCATTGATCTTTTAAGAGCTGCTGTTTAAGATATTGTATAGTGTGCATACGATGTACAATGTGGACTAGAAACAACGTGCTCGTCAATTTTTATTTAGTTAGAAAGAATGTTTATTTGTCTTCATTTTTAATGTGTGTCAGCGCACCGTGCATTTCAACGAGACATGACACTCTTGACAAAGCTTATTAAGCCGCTCCTTGGTGTTACCTGAAAGTACTGTGCATAAATTCTAGCACCATATGCTGCTTTTCGAAACATTAGCAGACAGATTTCCCTAGACGTCAGGAATAGAAATTTTTAAGAACAAAATGTCTTGGACTAGTGTTCACGACATTTTAGAAACCCGTTTTTCGATTCCTGGCGCGTTGCGACTCCACTAACGCAAGGGTTACGTCGGTTTTGAAGGGATTCTAAATAACCCAACGGTTTTAAGCGAAGAAATGCACATGATCAGCCAAATACGCGTATAATAAAGTTTAAAACTCAAAGGAGCCAAGAGTCTAAAAGATTGTAATCGTAGTTATTATTAAAAATGATGAAGAAATTCAGAAAATTCCTGTTAACCGGAGGTCTTGGACTACTCGGACAACGATTTCTATAAGAATCCGTGGTTTGCTTTCGTTTCTATCTCCAACAATAATAACTTGTGATGTGCGAATGCACTGCAGCAGTGCATCACGGTTTGCAGAAAATCTGGACGGCGCTTATAAATACAACTCGTAGACCCTGGTCTTCAATCAGTGGCACACACCATTTAGGGATCCGCTATTAGTATGGTCCACGACAAAATCTACGAGTGAAGTGAATTCAACTCACAGAGTCGGTGAAGCGAATTTAAGGACGATGAGGGAATCTCTTTGAAAGCTGTCCTATTGCGGAAAAACAGCTCATGTGCTTCCACCTAGCAGCGTAACCCAGGTTGCGCGGTTGGCGCTGTGGTGCTCCTATGAGCAAGCTGTCAAAGTCCTGTTAATGTTGAGCTTTTTATCGTGATCTTTAGAAATATCGCTTGCTGTTGCAGTGGTTAGCCTCTGACGATCTGCGTCGGAGTGATGCTACAAACGGATGCAGCACTGTCCCAGCATAGATATATAGAGTACTGACGCGGCTTGCGATGGCAGCTAGCTAATGTAGAAGCAAATCTCTTTTGCCAGGACCGAGGTGATATTTCTCATCTCAGCTTTGACATGCTTTACTGCCCACGACAATACCAATGCGAAGGGTTCGGTGGTAACTTGCCTTTTGCAAAACTGACTCATCTTTCACATCCGAAGGCATGCGTAAAGTCTCAATTCTCGTCTAAAATTAGCCTTGCATTAGCCACCTAGAGGTTTGTTAATTGAACATGTAAACAAGGTCACTCACATCAATAGCAATTTTTTTATTCTGGGATCTTTTGGCCCTTCTTCTT
>CANDYH010000582.1:0-17655 GCA_947396885.1 Heligmosomoides polygyrus polygyrus | reverse complement strand
ACTGGTTTGGCAAGCGCTTCGTCCACTCATCCTACCCTTTCTACTCTGCTTATTTCTTGGTTCCCATCCCCCAAAAACCGCCAACGTGATTTGTACTCCAGTGGTTTGTACGACATCTGTAACTTAATTTTTTCTAGGACTAACTCATGAGATTTAGTCGAAAAAATGGTTCATGCTTTTCTACGAACGTGGACAACGGTCATGAGCTACACTGTGAAAATATTGACCACCTTTTAAAAATTTTATCACCATTCCTAATCTAGACATTATTACTGGCTGGTGGATTTTAGTCTACGAAGCTGGACCTACGCAACTTAGCAACTAAAACCGTGTCGCACATACGACCAAAACTTTCGTGCAATGCGGGAATGGAACCCGCACCTTCTGCTATGTGGTTTTGTACACTATGCCATTATACCGCATTATTTAACGCAACTTCCACATATCATCGTTGCAGTAGCGCAGCAGCAATTATCGCGATATCACCGCAAGAAAACATCATTTTAACACTTCGTTTTGTCACCTATAAATCCACTCTGATCTTAGCACTTCGTTTTAGCACTATAAATCTGCTCTGATCTTAAACGAACATGCAAATCACTGTATGGGAACATTGCAACAGAAGTGCATGAGGCACTGCAAGACTTTGAAGAGGCACTTGAACATCCACATTAATTGTATTAGGTCGTTGGAAATGAAATGGCCGACTTTGACTGAAAATTTTGACAGATCATAACCTGTAATAAATCGAAATTAGCACATTACAACTAACACACTTTTTCCAACATGACAGCAGATTAGACATTCCATCTGTAAAAAAATCAGAACTACGAGAATTAATAAAACATAAGAAATCATTTTCGACATCGTCTTGGTTTATGAATTTTTTGCCCTTCACATGACGATCTAAATGGTTAAAAAATGACAGTCGGTAGGGGACAGATCTGTGAATATGCTGGCAGAGCTTCGTATCCCAATTCATCCAGTTTCGGGCAGCAATTTGTGAAACATGGGGACGCTCGTTGTCGTGCAGTAGGATTGGGCCTCTTCCACTGACCAAAACCGATTGTTGAACACTGAACTTGAACAAGTGGTAGTCATTAGCGAGAGGTTCGGAGAGTATGGTGGATAAAGCAGAATTTTGTAGCCCAATTCATCCAGTTTCTGTACAGAATTTTCAAAAACGTTCAGACACCCGTTGTTATGCCGTAAAATTGGTCCTCTTCGATTGACCAAAGCCGGCTGCTTTTCCATAAACTTCTGGTGCACCACTTTAATTTCGGCACAGCACTTCTCCGCCGGGATAGTCTCTCCAGTCTTCAAGAATTTGTAATGGACCAACCAGCCACTGTCCACCATACGGTCACCATAGTCTTCTTTGGATGAAGTCTTGGTTTAGGAATCTTCTTGGAATTCTCATTCTTGTCCAGTCATTGTACAGAGCGACGACGATTGTCACAAAGGATTCATTTTTCATCGCATGTCACGAACCTGTCCGAAAAGGCGCCCTTAGATTGCGCAGCCTTAACTAAACACAGGTGTCGTGGCACTTCAGAATCTGCCAGGCGATCAGTTCGTGCGGGAACCATTTATCCAATTTCTTTACTTTTCTGGCCGTATTTAAGTGGCGACAGATAGTGCTGTCGTCGACGCCGAAACGCTGTGCTAGTCCTCCCACAGTGTGATGTGGTTCCGCTTCCACCATGGCTTTGAGTGATGGCGGCCTCTAATTTCGGTCTTCATCTTCGAGACTTTCATCTTCAGATCGAAACCAGTGGCGAATTGTGCGTTCCTTAGCGAAATCCTCCCCAAATGCAGCGCTGATGTTACGAACTGCGGCCGCGGCGCTGTGTCCACTTCTCCATTGTAAGCAGAGCTCTTGTTGTTGTTTATTACTGACCGGTTTTTTAACCTAAAGGCAATGAAGAAGCTATCCAACATAATGATGTATAAACGTCCAACAGATACAATTTGATACACAGACACAAAGTGCGTGAAACAGAAGTACTGGTCAGCATATAAAAGCTACAGGCTCTTCATCGTTTGTTTCCTTACATGGACCAATGACATCGGCTCCATAGACGAAATCCGGCCGAAGACTTACCCTTTAATCCCAAAACAACAGTTCCACCCGAAAATCTTATCATGTATCCACTGGATGCTAGCCTTTCCACAACTATCAGTTCATCTTCTTGTTTTTCCACTACTTCCAGCTGTTCGTCCTCGTCAACTTCAAGTTGACGTGCTTCGAAGTCCTTGAGTATGCTGGCCATCCGTTCGGCCACCTCGAAGGCTCCTTGTCTAAAGGTGGGCCACACTTCAGCGTGAGCAGGAGGATCATCACTCGAGCATCGGCGACACTGTTGGTGTTAGGTTTTAGAAAACCTTCAGAAGACCTCTGATTTTTAGGTCCAGGGCAAAGAAGGGGAAATGAGTGTAGTGTCGATGGCCGTTTAGGTCAGTTTTCGAAATTCACAGACCTTGTTTCACATTCTACCTACCTATGACGTGACATTTTACCTTTTTTTTGAAAATCCAAGCAGGATGGTTTTTTCCGAGGTCATTGGTCTATGTAGGGAAACAACCTATGAGGAGCCTATAGCTTTTATACGCTGCCCGCACTGTGACCAGCTTTGCTTCATGCACTTTGCGCCTGTGTATCACTGGTGCTGAATATTTATACATCATTACATTGATTACCACGGCGTGCAGCTGGAAAATTAGACAAAAAAGTGCTGATAATGGTATAGACGTCAGAATCTTTCAAATCTCAATCCATCACATGAAATGCAAAAATACGACATCGCAGGAGAAACGAACCTGAGACCTCTTCGCATGAAGCAGTGTCGCTATCCACTGCGCTCCAAGCCGCTTGTCTGCAGGGGTATGGCGGGCGTACAAGACCCCTGAACTGGCGAGGCGACGATTCCATTGCATTTAACATCAAGCACCCCCCTACTCGGTGGGTTTAACGGCAAAAATGAAGACATTTTTATATTAATTTAGGGGTGGGATTCTTCCTAGATGACTTGCTCTCTCCGTTCAAACATACACTTTAGACCCTTCTGCTATGAGTCACGTATAGCAGTTGGGCTACCGAGCTGAATCAAATTATAATGATAACTTTTTTTGTTGTCCAAGGTGAAACACTTAAGATTTTTGTCCTGAAAGAGGAAGTTTCCATTTCGCTAACCGATCCACAATCGTTTTAATCATTAATTTACCGACTCATAGAGTGTTCATTTTGTGACTCGGTAAAACCAATGGAAACATTGTTCAAATCGGTAGAAATTGTCTGCTCGAGCTGAACTCGCAGAATATTCGACAGTGCCATATGACGCGTTGCTCATTATGAACTGTTTTATTTAAGGCTGACTGTCTCATCTACACAGATATGGGGATAAAGGACTCCTGCGCTTTTACCCTGTTTTTGTCACTCTTCACGCTAGACTCTATCTACACTTGGGTCAATTAATTCAACACATCTCTGGAACTGTACGCTTTCGTCAGTTTGAGACCTGAGCGCTTTTTAGGGTGAAAGAGAGCCACCGGAAAATTTGTGCTAAAGGCTCCTTCTTTATTGGAAAAGGTGCTTGAATCTCATAAAAGCACGATTTCTTATTTCTTACTCACCGATTTTTCTGCGCACCATTGATGTCTACATTAGATCTTTAGCCGTGAAAATTCGAACTGTGACGCTTGCTTCGCGACCCCCTCTCCTCCGACTTCTTTCCAGTCATGTCTGGGACCACCGACCCCAGAAAGACGGAAGGTTGACTGGCCTGAACGGGAAATCAGAGCCAAGGACCTTGAATCAAAGTGCGCGCGACAGCAGCCGTCGCCCCTCCGACTGAGCCACCACGCTGCGCTCCCCATGGATGACTTTTGGAAAACGCATTTCTGAACGACTTCAATAATTTGAAAGTCGTTAAACACGCTTTCGCATTTCTTCTTTGATCTCAACGTTTTGGTGCCTTTAATCGCTAATTTAATTCACTGCAGGATTTTTTCTTATTGTGGGTGCTGTGTCTAGTCGGAGCCTCACCAAATTATTATGGTGGTCAGTGATTGATGATCTTTCCGTCATCTGACGCATTGACACAAACGAAACGATTAACTTTGGTGTTAAGTCTCACTAGCGCCCCCTCTATAAGGCTCTCTTCTTCGCCTTGCTTTTGCATGTTTCTCACTTACGCTCCCAATAATACTATGCGACATCACGGTAAAAAACGACGATTGGCTTTGGCCGCCTGGCAATTAGTGATTAAGTTGAATTGATTTCACTAGAATCTCAACAGAGGTGACAGTCACTATATTTAAATTTCCATTCACGGCTTACATAGTCCTATGTTTCTCTTGGGCGCGAGTAGCACAGTAGAAGGAGGTGCGAGTTGTCATGTGCACCCGATACCAGGTTCCTGGTTCGGATTTTCCGCGCTGGCCAACCAAGCCTTCCATTTTTCCGGGGTCGGTGAATTGGTACCAGACTTGTCTGGGAAGGATAAAACGCTGATTCGTTCATCGGCTGGCCGCCGCAGGTCATTGTATGGCCAAATACGCATTCAACTCGCCGCTACCCGTAGAAGTAGAATGCGTGGCGCATCCCAAAGAAGACTGAGTAACGCCGTCCTTTATCCTTTATCATTAATGTTTCTATCCCTTCAGCTTATTCTGCATTGCTGCTTTCTTACAGTTGTCGACATTGAACGCGTTACTCTTAAGCAACAACATTCCATAATGGTTTGCACTTGAGCAATTATTTTTTACTTTCAGAACAGAGGCGCAACAGGAACGAATGCATCTGGATGAGTTTTGGAAGGTGTTAACCAACAATGCCCCTACTGTAATACCCGTAATCATACTGTGCTTTGAAGTCATCGGTCTTTTCGGCAACATTAATCTCATCACGGGCACTCTACGAAGGAAGGTGCTTCACACTAAACACGGTAGGTTGAAATTCTGAAATGAAAGAATCGCCTAGTGTCACTTGTTGAGAGCGCACTCATTTACAACAGGTTTCTTGCATTGGCCATTGTCTCATGGGAGCTTATTTCCTGACTCACAAAAGCTGCTAAATCCTAAGCCTCTCCAAGAATGTGCTGCCTTACTCTAGCATGTAATGTTTTATTCTAGCAGGTATTACCATTCAGTATGGCTTCACTGATCACAAGGCAATACTTGTATGAATTCAAGCTGGGCACTACAGCTAAGGAGGCGGACGAGAAGATCAACGCCGCATTCGGTCAAGGATGTTCCACAATTCGGACGGCGTATCGTTGGTATCAGAAGTTCCGGGATGGAGATGAGAGCTTGGAAGAACATGAAGGTCGTGGGAGGCATAGTGATGTTGATGAGGACAAGCTGAGAGATGTGGTAGAGGAGGATCCACACAAAGGTACCAGGGAGATAGCGAAGGTTCTTGGCGTCAGTCACAACACAGCTGCCCGGCATCTGAAGGAAATTGGAAAGACCAAAAAGCTGGAAAGGTGGGTGCCTCACGAGCTGTCTGAGGAGCAGAGAAACCGACGATATGAGATCTCGTCCGCACTGCTTCTACGGAACGAAACGAACCCATTCCTTGATCGCATCGTAACCTGTGACGAGAAATGGATAATGTACGACAACAGGCGACGATCGGCACAGTGGGTGGACAGCGACGAGAGCCCCAAGGTTTTTGCGAAGCCGGAATTGCACAAAAAGAAAGTAATGGTGACAGTATGGTGGTGTTCGCTGGGAATTATTCACCACAGCTTCCTCCCTCCCGGTGAATCCATCACGGCAGAGAAGTACTGCATTGAAATTGAAGAAATGATGAAAAATTTGAAGGATATCCGGCCGGCCTTGGTAAACCGAAGGCGAGTTCTCCTTCTGCACGACAATGCCCGCCCCATGTAGCACGAATGACGTTGCAGAAGTTGAATGAGTTGAGCATTGAAACTCTACCACATCCTCCGTTTTCTCCCGACCTCTCCCCAACAGACTACCATTTCTTCAAGCATCTTGGCGACTTCTTGGTAGGGAAAATAGTCAAATACCAACAGGATATTAACAGTTTAAATTTACAGTGGTTCAGTGCCATTTATTTCGTTACAACCTAATATTAGGTCATCCAATAAGTAATGTCGTTTTTTGTGCACTACGGTTTAGCTCATTATTTGTCGGCAGATTTGTGTATTTTGAAGATGCGCTAAAGTGACTCTAAAGGCAATAGGACTTGCCTTTTTTGGAATCTACCATTTGTTGAATTGGTAGCTTACAAGTTCAGGTGAAATGGCTTGGCAAATCTCAGAGGAGCATATTCGGCATTGCATGCTGTTCGAATTTCGGAAGGGTAGTAGTCGCAACGGTTGCTACCAAAAATATCTGCAATGTATATCCAGATGCATTGGACGTTCGCAAATGTCAGCGATGGTTTTCCAAGTTCAAATCCGGTAATTTTGACGTCTCTGACTCCTCTCGATCAGGAAGGCCCGTAACATTTGACAACGACATGCTGATGGGAGAACTGGAGACCTGTTCTTGTCGCAGTGGAGTAACTTTCGAGTACTCTCAACGAACCTAAGTCAACCGTACGTTTTCATCTACGCCAAATCGGCAAGGTATGCAGAGCAGGTGTTTGGGTACCGCACGATTTATCCGCCGAGAACCGTGCCAGCCGGTCGACGCTTTGCAACGCATTGCTTCAGCGACACCATACAGACCCGTTTTTTGATATAATGATCACAGGAGACGAAAATGGTTCCTGTACGATAATCGGAAGCGCAAAAAGCAGTGGCTTTCCAAAAATGAACAACCAGGAAGTAGTGCGAAGCCGTATATTCATCTGAGAAAGGCGAGGAGATCTCAGTAGTGTTTTGTTGAATGTCCGTGGAATTGTCCACTTTGAAGTGCTTAAATCTGGACAGACCGTTGGCGCAGACCTTTACCGTGAGCATTTGGACCGAATGAACCGAGATTTATTGGAAAAGGTTACGGCGATCGTCAACAGAAAGGGCGTAATTCTCCATCACGACAATGAAACGAACGTCAACGAATCGATCTCGCACCTTCGGATTACCACTTATTCCGGTCTCCACAGCATTTTCTTAGTGGCAAGAAATTTGAAAGTTTGGAGGATATTCAAAATGATATGTCCACATATTTTGCTCAAAACCACGAAAGTTTTATTGCTCAGATTTTGAAGACTTGCTCGTTAGATGGAGAGAGATTGTTGATAGTGACTACAATGTTGGCTGAAATGAAGCTTTGTTGAAAATTTGTTCAATTGGACTCAAGGTTGAAAAACGACATTACTCATTGGATGACCCAATATATTAAGAACCCGGATTCAGCCTGACCTCAAACAGACCGTGAGATATGCGCCATGCATCGTGCCTTGTTGTTCCTGTCACACCCGATGGAATTCGTAAGCGGAATTGGCTACCCTGCATAAAGACTTCCAGAAGCAGAGTCGCTGTCTCTCTACCTTAAAACTAGCTTGTAAATAAGGAAAAAGTAATAAAAGACGGCATCCAATTGTTTTTGGTTGACATGGGTGGGAATCGAGTCCACGTGGCAGTCGGCGCTTCCTCCGACTCCGCTGCCACGCGCCTGGATGACCTTCTTTATAGGCCCAACGGTTTGGAAAGAAGCGTGGCTTACTTTAACCTTCCAACAACGGACTAGTGGCGTAGTTCCAACCATAGACTGAAACCGATTTGATTGCACATGCAAGCAAGTCGAACGCCTCGAGATTGAGAAATGGTGGTAAATTTTATTGGGAGACCCATCTTTGACTGATTTGCAAACCTATGGGAAAGCACGGATAATGTTGGAGTTGAAGAGGAAGAAGGATAACGAAGTTTTCCACCTTCTCTGCTTTGCTTTCCTCCTCCTTTCAGGTCACCAAAGTATAGGTAGCCTCGTACTAATGTCTCTCCTTCAGGAGTCCTGCTCGCGCTGACGTCCTTCTACCAGTCCATATGCCTGCTTGGCGAGTTGATCAACGTGGCAGTGGCCTGGAAGGGTGGCCATTCAATCCGACGAAACACCTGCTTCGTGATGATGTCACCTTACATTTTCTTCTGGTTAGAAAAGATGTCTTCTTAGTAGGCTTCTGAACACCGGAGGAATTTTTTACAACGGGTACATAGATTCCTCCTTTACAGCTGCATGCAGTCAACGATGTTCTTCGTGCTTTCACTGGATACGCTGTTCTCGATAATCTTCCCCATACGGTAAGCAGATAAGAGAAAGTGGTAATTTCCCAAAGTGAAAATCAGACAAGTTCTGTCATTCTAGTGAATTATTAGTGCTGTTTACGTCAAAAGTGATAAATAAATGATCGATGTTCGGACTTCGCACCTTGTTCCTTAGACATCTCCTCGCACTTGTTTTGCGTATCGGCTTGCCTAGGAGCTTCGCCAGAGAACACTTTTCGGATTGTGTTTCACTGAACCCTCAGTATTCCCGCCTCTTACCATGCCTAATTCTATTATAATTCCTCCGGCTCCAAGGGTGAAAAGCTTGAGCTTTGTGTGCACGGAGCAGAGCTCTTCAAATTCTAACTCACGATCAGCTGTAAGCGAGAGATTGGGAGTCGAGTCCAGGCTAATCAACCTCTCCAAGGGTCAGATTCATCAACAACTAACAGAGATTTAACGGAGAAATTACAGCCGAGTTTCTCGATAACGCCAACATTTCACCATATCGCCTGTTGATAGCCCGCGTTAATTCGCGTTTTTTTTCAGGAATTTCTACTGTAATTTCTCCGTAAAATCTCTGTAAGTCGTTGATGAATCCGGCCCCAGTTTCAATCTGGGTGAATAGGTGTCAATTATTCTGAGAAGGATAAGAGGCTCAGTTGTACTACAGTACCGGACATGTCTTTTGGTCATTGGCCGAAAAAGCCGCGCCGGCCAACATAGGCCGCTTTAGAGCGTTCCAAAGCGGCCTTTTTGAATAACTTCTTTAGAAATCGAGCACTTGCAAAAATAAACATATATTTGAACTCAGCAGCTCAAGCTCTATCTTTTGGTATATACATCTCAGTAGAGTTGAACAATGCATATAGGCCCGACAGAATCAATCGAGTGGGCGCGACAGCTTGTAGAGTGAGCGTTTGGGGAGCTTTATCGGAAACTTCCAGTCGTCCTAATCAGAAATTGCTCTAAAACTATCCGGCGAGCCTTTGGAGTGCGCCGTGCACAATGCATACAGAATCGGACCTACCAATCGAGTGGGCGCGACAACTTGTAGAGCGAGTGTTTGGGGAGTTTTATTGGAAATTTCCAGTCGTCCTAATCAGAAATTGTTCTAAAACTGTCCGGCGAGCCTTTGGAGTGCGCCGTGAACAATGCATACGTCATCGAACCTATCAATCAAGTGGGAGCCACCGCTTGAAAATTGCACACGCGGCCGTGTTCGGAGCGCAATAACTCTGTAAGGTCCGAATCGTTTCGGCTGCAACTCGTGGGTCTTGTAGGCAGTGAAACGTTGTAGTAGTAAGCTATCGTAGAACGGTGTAGCTTATGATTAGGTAAAGTTACAGGGGCGCGAATATGCAGGTTAGCCTTGTGTTACACGATTTTTTCGGAATTCAGACGACCTCTGCAGGAAGACGCGGAGACAGCGCCCCAAATAACCCCTAGACGATTTTGGACGAAGTTTGCACGACGAAATTTGGCCAATTTCGAAAATACCGGTTTTCGATGACGTCATCGCCCGCGCAGCTCTGCCTATGGCGCCCACGTCCTCGATATTGTCTAAAAAATCAATTTTTTTGAAATTGGTCGAGAGTGACACCATTCGATAGAGCTTGCCGTTACAAAACGGTGTTACCGTGAGTGTCGGAAACCCAAACATGGGCAAGTAAGAGGGCAGGAAACTCCAACCGCCGCCCTAAAACGGCAGATGGGGCTAAGGCAGTTTAGGCAGCTGAGAAGTACTGAGCCCGTCACCGTAAATTACCTTGAGCGCTCTGTTCGCATACGCGTTTTGAGGCCGTTAGCTCGACGCGTCTTCTCGCAGTGGTCCACCGAAATCGGAAAAAAATACGTCACGCAAGCCTCACCTGCATATTCGCGCCGCTGCTACTTTGTGCATTCACAAGCTATATCGGTGTTGTTTAGCATGCTATTAGAACGTTTTACTGGCTACAAAACCAACGCGTTGCAGCCAGATCGATTCGATCTCGACAGAGTTACTGCGCTCCCAACACGCCCTTGCGTCCTATTTGGCAAGACGAGAGTCGATGTTCTCCGCGCTCTTATTCGCCCAGATCACAATTCTCGATACTGCTAGCAACACCGTTGAAATCAGCAGGAAAAGTTCTATCAAATGGTATCAAGCTTGGCCAATTTCGAAAACATCGATTTTCGATGACGTCATCGTCCGTCTGCGACGGCCCGGAGCGGCCTCGTCCTCGATGCGAAATTGTCGAAAAATCGATGTTTCCAAAATCGGCCGAAATTGACACCATTCGATAGCGCTTTTCACGCTGAACAGAGCTGTGCCATTGCAAGTGTCGAAAACTCAAATCTGGGCGTGCAAGAACTCAAGAAACACTAACCGCTATCTTCCGCCACTCTAAATTGGCAGATGGGGCTAAGGCACTTCAGGAAACTAGGGAGTTCTGAGCAAGTCATCATAAAGTACATTAATTGTATTACTCGCCTACGCGTTTGTAGGCCGTTAGGTCAACGCGTCTTCCTGCAGAGGTCGTCGGAATTCCGAAAAAATCGTGTAACACAAGGCTAACCTGCATATTCGCGCCCCTGTAACTTTACCTAATCATAAGCTACACCGTTCTACGTTAGCTTACTACTACAACGTTTCACTGCCTACAAGACCCACGAGTTGCAGCCGAAACCATTCGGACCTGACAGAGTTATTGCGCTCCGAACACGGCCGCGTGTGCAATTTTCAAGCAGTGGCTCCCACTCGATTGATAGGTTCGATGACGTATGCATTGTTCACGGCGCACTCCAAAGGCTCGCTGGATAGTTTTAGAACTATTTCTGATTAGGACGACTGGAAATTTCCAATAAAACTCCCCAAACACTCGTTCTACAATCTTTCGCGCCCATTCGATCGGTAGGTCCGATTCTATATGCATTGCTCACGGCACACTCCAAAGGCAGGCTGGACAGTCTTAGAACAATTCCTCAGTTAGACGGCTGGGAATTTCGGAAAAAAATCCCTAAACACCCACTCTACAAGCTGTCGCGCCCACTCGATTGATTCTGTCGGGCCTATATGCATTGTTCAACTCTACTGAGATTTATATACCAAAAGATAGAGCTTGAGCTGCTGAGTTCAAATATATGTTTATTTTCGCAAGTACTCGATTTCTAAAGAAGTTATTCAAAAAGGCCGCTTTGGAACGCTCCAAAGCGGCCTATGTTGGCCGACGCGGCTTTTTCGGCCAATGACCAAAAGACATGTCCGGTACTGTATATCAGATGCCTTCTGCGTGTCAGTGCAATACCCAAATTCGCATTCAACTTGCCTCCACGTTGTTATGTAAAAGTGGAACACCCGGCGCCAGGCATGTGCAAAAAATCGAACATGATCCGGGGGATTAGGTCATGGGTCACGCCACGCCCTTAAGTAACGCGATATTTAATTGTTGTGCAAATGTTCGTTATACAAAACTGGTGATAACTCTGCTCACAGTAAAGGTATTGAAGAAGTTAAAAACACATATGAAAGCTTAAGAAAATCGAAACTTTCTGACATATGATTGGTACGGAATGGGCCATGCACTCTTCTGAAATTTTGCATTTTACACTCGATTGATTGTGATTCGCTTTAATACTTGTTATAATTTCTTCACAAAGTGGACGTATTGGTTGGTTTGTGCTTCTTTTAAGATTTAAAACTTGAAAACAGGCTATGGCTTGCGAAAAGTGTAGGGTGTCCTAAAAAAATTCAGGTGCTATTTGAAAGGTTCTAACATTGCTGCTAATGAAGCTTTTAAAGGTATTTGAGACTCATATGAGAGAACAAGATAAGGAAATTTCTGCGGAGTGTGAATATGCGAAATCGAAATTGCGCCATATCCCGTCTAATTCCTTGCATTTAAGGCTCGAATGATTGTGCATGGGCTGAATGCTTGTTACAATCTCGTGACTACTTGGCCAGATTAGCCTATGCTGCGTTTCTTTTAACGTTTAGAACTTGACAGTCATGTGAAAGATACGTGACACGCAAGTTCATTGATTGCACAATTTAAATGTGAGCAGGAGCCTCATTTTCCAGGACGTATTCTATCGGCTGATGAAGCAGCATTCATGTTGAATGGAGATGTTGGTCGGCATAGTTGCAGCTACTGGGCGACGGAAAACCTTTAAATAAGCAAAGCATAGATTAATATGGACAAACAGTAATAAGATTGTAACAAGCATTCAACCCATGCACAATCAATCGAGTCTGAAATGCAAGGTTTCAGAAGTGAGCACGGCGTAATCTTGATTATTTGAACGTCACAGACATCTCGTTACACTGTGCTTTCATATGAGTCGCAAACATCTTCAATAGCAGCAATGTTAGAACCTTTCAAACAATACGTGCATTTTTTTAGGATACCTTGCACTCTTCGCAAGCATTAGTGTGTTTTTAAGTTTTCAACTTTAAAACGTTCAAATCAATCGATGCGACCACTTTGTGGAGAAACTATAATGAGTTTTCAACCGAAACACAAACAATCGAGTGCATAACGCAAAATTTCGGACGAGTGCATGGCGCATTTCATCCCGCTCATACGTGTGAAAATTTCTATTTTCTTGGGTTTCATAGGAGCCTTTAAACTCCTCAGTAACTTATCCGTGAGCAAAGTTTTCACCTTTCAAACAGTGTATACATTTTTTTTTGAGACACCCTGTATTCGGCTTTGTAGAAAAGTTCAGCGCAAACACTAACAAAAACGGAACAACCCAGCACTTAAGAAGCCAGTCTGGAGGTGGATAAGTCGCCCGGCGACACAATATCTCACTTCCAGTCGCGTTTCCATATGTGCTAAATGTGCTTAACAAGGACACATATTCTAATCAATCAATCTAATCAATCCAAATGCCTTTTAGGATGACGAAAGCAAAAATCGCCAGCAAAAATATAGCTTTTCTAAGGAAAAGGTTGTATTGCAGTCACATGGTGTCCTCGATATGGAAGTACGTTTCGATCGCATCCCTGCCCGCAGTTCTATATGCAGCACTGGTGTTGGGACTGAACACCTTTCGAATTCATCACAGCGACGACAATCCGACGTAAGTCTTCACTTGATTTAATGTGCTGGGTAGTGCAGCAGGAGGAGCCGTCGGCTGCCTTGTCGTGCACCCGATTCCAGGTTCATGTTCGGAATCCCCCGCCTGGGTCTACAAAGCCTTCCATCCTTTCGGGATCGAAAAATGGTAGCGGGCTTGCCTGAAAAGGACGAAACACTGACCTATGTATTTAATCATTTAAACGAGCTAAATACTATTCTCTGCAATCTGTATTACAAGATATCCCAAAAAAAGTAATCAATCACAAGTACAAGATATGCGTATTACCTAGGTGAAAAAGTATATTATGGACGACGTCTAAAGCCAGGATCAGGCTATGCATTCAGATGTAAATTCAGAATTTTTTTTTTGCTTCATAAATCCTAGGAAGGCTCTGTCTTTTGCGAAGCTTGGCATATGAAGGGGGGGGGAGGGGTCTATGCAAGAAGAATAAGCGCAAAAAATTCGCATCGCTCCTCCATCGTCGACTTTATTGTTCATCCGCGAATAATAGATACTCTCACTGTTACTAGGCCAATGTGCTTTATTCCTTTTTAATTGCTAACAATTTTGTGGAAGTGCAATAGGACATTTCTTCTTTTTCTGATTTCAAGAGTGAATAGCTCGAAATCACGATTCTTGTCTCTGCTTCAAGGAATTTAGTCATATTCAACTCCCAAGCTACGTATCGTAAACTTTCTATTGAAACTGTGCTGAACTCGTTATTTTAATAGGTTGTCCCATAAGTCACGCCGTTTTTTTGAAGGATTCATTACGGATTTCGCCGGCGGTCTCTTGCAGAGCGCTATACAGCTTTCGAATGAGAATGATTTGCTCTATCAGAGCTTCTATTGCATTTTTTTCATCCGGAATTTTGTCAATTTTTAGGTCTTTAAAATGAAAAATTAAAAAGTGAAAAGTGGCCATCTGCGCAGTAGCTTCTCACCGGCTAGGTTTGGAATTTTTATTTATATTTTATAACAATTATAAGAAAACGTACTGTTCTACAAGAATGCATATTGGCCCTGCTTGCTCATTTGTCCTTTATTGATTTTTAGGACATCCGACTTTTCCGTCCAAAATTTTGCTCAAACTCCTGCTCTGTGGCAGGACTTTTTTGCGCATTATTTTTCGTTCGAAAGAAAATGTCTTGCTCTATAAGAAATTTTTTAGCGTTTATTGGCTCGTGCTGATTTCTGTCGAATATCAACAAAATGCCAAAAAGAGAAAAACCACCTTCACCAACAACCCCTTCTCCTTGTTCAGTTGTTGATATTCGACAGAAATCAGCATGAGCCAATAAACGCGACACAAATTCTTACTGAGCAAGAATCCTCTTCTGAACGACATATAACGGCAAGCAAAAAAGTCCAACCACAGAGCAGGAGTTTCGGCAAAATTTCGGACGAAAAAGTCGGAATTCTCTATTTGATGGCCTAAAAATCAATAAAGTACAAGTGAGCAAATGGCTCCAACACGTATTCTTGTAGTACAGAACCTTGTCTTCCAAATATTTTAAAAGACTGAAAAAATTCCAAACCTAAGCGGAGAGAATCGACTGTGCAGATGGCCACTTTTTCACTTTTTCACTTTTAACTTTAACGACCTAAAATGTGACAAAATTCACTATGAAAAAAGAAATACAATGCATGATCTGATAGAGCAAATCATTCTCTTTCGAAAGCTATGCAAAGAGCGCCGGCGAAATCTGCGGTGAATCCTTCAAAAAAAAAATGAGGGGGACTTATGGGGCAACCTAATACATTGCTAGCTTCTTGGTTGTAAGCATTAAAAACTGGAGTACCATACCCCAGTATTGGTACGAAAAAACCTTATACACTTAGAGAAGAAGGTAACTGTTACTTGAAGACAAGGCTCTAACAGGTTAAACATGACTTTCATAGCTCTGTCGGTTAAAGTTGCACAGTGCATATCGAAATTCATATTGCTGATAACTATAATAGAAACCCAAGATCTTTTATTTCCACAACTTCATGGTCTTACTTAGATCTAACCAGATTCTCCTGATGTCGCGTCATATCGACGTGGCCATTTTCGATATCCACCGATACCATGGTCAGTCGATATCGAGGAGGATCGTTGAGCGGTCGGTGGCAGATCGCGGCTCTTCCACCGCCGCTATAGGAGAGCACTGGGAGACGGTAGCAGTTCCTGCACTACACCCTGGAGTCCCTTCCCTAGCCGAGTTGTGCGCTCGAAGAGCGCACAACCCATCTCCGATGTCCCCCTCAGCGACGAAAGCAGTCTCGGCACGGATTGATGTGCAAGTTTGCGTGGTACTCCAGCAGGAGTTGGCATATTGCCAGCGGAGCAAGTGGTTAGTTCTAATGGCTATCCAACTTCATTACGTTGTATACAAATAATAGAGCAGTGAGGCATGTTATCGTTTTTTGTACCAATGTGAAGCACACTAGATTTTTCCCTACGAAAGCGGTGAACTCCATTCGGAGGACCACTTCTGGACGTGATTATTAGCATTTTGAAGAAGTTCTATTAGATCGTTGCATATGATATATCCAGTAGAAGTAGAGTTTTTCACTCAAGGTGGGGTAACTTGTCGTTTCCATTTATACTTTATCTTTTCTTCTTGGTACACTTCAATACGTCGAAATTTGGTATATGTCTTCATTCATCCCGTGTTGCGGAAAATGTTGACTTGCACCTGAACTTTTAATTCGCATAGGAAAGAAGTGGAGAATTGAATCTCTGGTTCTTGCATTACATAATTCATCTTCAGTGTCATTTAAGGTGAATCACAGATCAGAATTTTGCTGTTTGAAGGATTCTACTCTGCAATCCACCACTTTCAATGCATCCGGCTGTGGCGAACTTCTGGATCAACTGGAACGGATTTTCGAACGTCGGCGTGCTGTGCATCTACGCTTGCATTTATACAATCATCTCGAATAGTGGTAAGACAGCTAAAAATTTATTTCCTGTTTCATGTCGCTTTTAAAATAGGGGTAGTGCGGACACCTACGGTGATTGGGAAATGTGGCTCCGTTGTGAGAATTTCGATTCATCAATGCACTATTTGATCCGAGCGTTCGCAGATTTCTATTACTTGTGTTCAAATACATTCGAAAAGGACATGTTCCATGTCCGACTGCCGTTGAATCTTGGCATCTCGTTTAACAGTGGTGTAGGATGTCGTGAAGCTGTTGAGCCAAGATTGTTATCGAAGGTTTATTTGGCTTCGGCGTAACCGCCTACTTCAGGGTCTGGAAAAGGTAAAAAGAGTTTGAGAAATTACTCGTCCAAGGATCATTTCAAGCTACGGGAGTCTCAAAAATTAATGAGAGAATGAAACGAATAGGGAGTAAGGCAACCCGACCGACCCAATGGAAACAGCCGAAAGGCTGGATGGTCACCCTCGCATGGAGAATGACTGGGTGAATGAACTCTCCCTGCGGGTCAGCCCCTCAGCGGCGCTCCGGCTGGCTTCCTTCTGGAGCAAGCCCACAGAGGTCGGCAAATGGAGCCGGCTTCTGGGTTACGGCCACTCGCTCCTCTCTCCCATTGATTGCGGGATCCTTGAACGCAATCCACAACGCCTCCAGGGTTTTGCGCGCCGCGATATCGAACTACGCGCTAGCATTGTCACCGCTATCCCAATCACTGCGTCACTGTGACTTCGCAGTCTGTGTTCCCCCAAAGGCGTGGAGACCTTGCACTTGTAGAGTCCATCCACGTGCTCCTTCACTCCAACCCAAAGTTGCCTGCCCGTCTCACCGATGTATTCCTCGTTGCACTGACTGCAAGATATGAGGTACACCGTTCCCGAGACTCTAGTGTGGGTCCGCGCAAGAGGATAAACAGTATTTATTCGACATTAAGGGAAGCACATTGAGTAGCACCGCAAAATGCGAACGACAGATGCGGATAGGAGAAGGGAGTCCAAGATGGGAGCAAAGCTGTATCGCGTGAGCTGGAGCCCGAAGCATTGGGGCGAGCCGACCGTCCTCCAGTGCGTCGTCCGTCTTGAATGCCTTGTCCCCGAGTGCCGCCCCTACACCTCCTGTAACCAGAGCTTTCATCTAAGAAGTGACTCATCTACAAGACGATCCTATTATCGATTGCTCCAACCCAAGGTTAGGAAACTCAATAGCTCATACACTCTACAGTCGCCTTCCCTACCGTACGGGCAGACCATGCAGGAAGGAGTAGTAGGAGTAGTAGTAGCAGGCGCTGTCATAGACGGTTTCTAACAAGCTACGCCTTAAGGTTGGCGGGGGGGGGGCTATATCAACGACCCTTACGAGGTCGGTTTGAGACTACTGTAGCTCGAAATGATCCTTGGACGAGTAATTTCTCAAACTCTTTTGGCTTTTCCAGGCTCTGAAGAAGGCGGCTACACCGAAACGTAAGCCGAATGAAACTTCGATAACAATCT
>CANDYH010000581.1:0-25813 GCA_947396885.1 Heligmosomoides polygyrus polygyrus | reverse complement strand
TTAAGATCCTCCTTTATCGCCTCTCTGCATAGCTTCGCAAGCTCGGACGTCAGTTGGTAGTTGCCTGACGCTAGTGCTACTCCACGCTGGCGTATCAGCTCGAGAGTTTCCGGAGACAGACGTCTCTTCGTGGTCTTCAAGCTCTCGGCTCCCTTAGCACTATCGTGGAGATGGTGCACGAAGCGGTCGTATTCCTCGTCGACGTTGTCCATGACGGCATCTTCCCAAAGGCCGGCAAGAGAGGTGTAGAGGTCCCAGTTGATGGTCGTTCTGGGACTCCTCTTCTTGAACTTCGCGGCACCGCTATCTTCTGGCCATAGTGACCTGTTCCGCCAATACAGTGGACGCCTGAGGCCTCTTCTGGTGGAGGCATCGTCTTCGCCGACGATAGCTGAGCTATACCAAGGCAGGATGAAGACGCGGGCGTGGAATCGAGAGGACGATGCTCGGAGTGACACGACTTACGCAAGTGAGAAAACGCCTCCGGAGTTTCGAGCTTCGCCGACGTTCGAAGATCAGAGGCGCTGTCGCGTAGGTCAGGCCGTCGAAAATTGGGAGGACTGGCCACGTAATGCTTTCGCAGACACCCGCTGGACGAGAGCCGTCATCGACTGGATTCCGAGGGATGTCAAGAGAACACCAGGACGCCCACCAACGCGTTGGTCGGACTTCTTCGTGAAAGCCCTGAACGAACGATATGACGCCCTTCGTGTCCCTCGAGCGAGGAGGATTCATTGGAGCACTTTGGCACGCCACAGAGAACTCTGGAGACACTGCTGATGCCCGCTTGAACAACTCGATGATCAATTGGACGACAGATGATTCAGGTGATTCACGAAAAATTTCTATCACTACATCAGCAAAATCAAAGCTATCTAAAACTTTTCTGTCTCTAATTTTTGAAAACGCAGCTTTGCCAAAGGCTTTGCAGAAAGCGATCATTTGGGATGACCGGCAAAAAATTTTCAAGTTTAACCGGAGGTGAAAATGATTCTACGAACAGTAGCTCTAGGACAAGTGATTTGTTGATACATAATTAATCGCCCATCAGAACAGTAGTTTTATAACTTTAATATAAAATTTAAGGTGATCGCAGATGTCCCAAACTATGTTTATATAGAAAGGATACGAAGCCGAATTATGAAAGTCGAGAAATGTCCTATATAGGAACTCCTTGTCAGCTGCACTTAAACAATCAATTAAGCAAACAAAGCGGCATACTTCATGAGTTCATGGCGCAATTTCTGCACGATCATATATAGAAACGCCACATGCTTGCCATTTAAATTACTCTAGAAACATCATTTTGGAATAAACCCCATGATTCTATGATACTTTTTGGATTCTTTTTATTGGATTTCCATGATTTAAGTTTGTTCGCAGCTCTATTTTCTGTTTTCTGGCCAATTTTCGGCCATTTTCCTAGAAAACAGAAAAAATTTGCCCAAAATGGCCAGAAAATCAGAAAACAGGAACTCCGCCCAATTCGACCCCGACCCGTCTCCCGTAAGTGTATACGAGAGTGGTGAGGAAAAAACACACAGCAAGACGACAAACGGGGTGGATAAAATGTGCTGCAGTTGGTAACAATTAGTAGAATTTGTGAATGTTGCAAAAAGTATAAAAGCAGTCTGCAGAATCTGCAAGCAGAACATACCAAAGAGGACATGTGGGGATAGCATCAAACGGAACCTTCCTCAGCGATACAAGCATCGTTTAATGGAAGCGCGATATCGCTCCACACAACAAAAGCAGCTTCTTCTGCATCTGACATCAGGTTGAAAGCGGGGTTGGGACGCGAAGAAGGTACCCTACCAAAGCCAAAATGTAACTTTCTTTTGCAAAAACGCTAACAGTCCACCTAGGAGCGCAGAACCCCCCCCCCCCCCCCCCCCGGAATCGGACACTCGACTCCCTCCCACAAGTCCGCCTCGCTATCCACTCGGCCATCCAGTTGCTGTCGACACCGTTGTGAATGAATCACTTGAATGTACACTGCAGCTTTGTCTAGGAAACGTAGGAAATTATCACATTACTATAATCAAACTGTTGTAACTGTGAGACATATCGGAGATCTGCATATGGATTGTACGGTATTTCACCACAATAACTCCGTCCATGTTCTAGAACCATGATCGGCACCTATAAAAGGCCCGAGATTTGCTTTAGTATCCGTCGTCCTAATGAACTCTGAATCCTGCTGTATTGTATTCGAGCCAAACATTAATGTGAGCCCAACCCATTTGTAGGTTAAGTTCTGAGCACAGCAAGGCCATTCCAGGTGTTACTTTTGGCTTATCAGGCCGCCCTGAAGCGATACCATTTTTTCCCATTTTTGTACCACCCAGGGGCGTTTAGCAAAAACGAAACATAGTTCTGTGATCCTCGTCCGATGCCCAACAAAGCCATATAGGTCCTGTTCAGAATCTCCGGACCGAGTTCACCTGACCTCCCTCGCAAGCTGAGGACAATCGCATCCAGCTGTTGTGCTCATGCAGCTTATTATATTGGAACCTTGCTCTAGTTTCTTTAGGAACAGATATTTCTCCAGGCGGGACCACTACCGCAGTGACGAATTGCGTAACAGTCATCCACAGACAAACAAAGGAACATCACTTTCAAGCTACAATCAACAATGTAGCTTGATATTTGCCTTCCGAACGAAACATTCCACCTGCCGTGAAGAGCTTTCGTCGGCCATTATATCCGCGTTTCTTCCGAACCGAAATAACCGGTGAGGAAATCGATTAAATCGACTGATATTGGCCTCACGATCGAAACTTCTTACTTGCTGTGGAAGCCTTCCGTCGGCGATCATAACCGCCTAAATCCCACTCTGATTGGTTAAATCTGAGAGAAAGTCGATAATATCGATCGATACTCATTGCCTGGCCTATCTTTGCCACCTTACCGTAACAACTCCCCTTTACTGCTACTCATCCCCCTCAATGATCCCTCTTAGCGGACGACGTCTTCGGCACGTCTTCTAAATTCCCTGGCACGTAGAAGACGTCTAGGTATTCTCCGCTATTTTCGCGCCTCTTGATTTGCGCTCCGTAAACCCCAGGCCAGAAGTTTCGAACCGGTTTAACGACATCCACAGTGCACCGTGTGCAGTGCACCGCGGACGGCTGCCGTCCCGCGGACGGGAAGTATAACAGCTCTCTCGTCGTCTGTCGGCGGCGATCCGCGGACGGTGGGCGTGACATTGGTCAGCTCAGGGATCGGACCCTGAGAATAGACAACCCCAATAATGCTCTATTCTCCTTTCGGCCTTCCTACTTTTATTAAGTAAAAAACCGATTTTACTATGTAGATTAGTGCAGGTAGATATGGTAGGGCAGAATCTTCACTGCTCCTATGAAGCTCATCCACCCTCTATTGCATGTACGCGGTTTATTCTCCGAAGTGTCCGTTCCCTACGCGGCGAGAGGCAGATCATGAGAGTCCCAATCCAGAGTGCTTAATCTGCAGAAACATGATTAAAATTAATCGGTATTGGTCTACAGGTTGACACCGTTTACTGTAAGACGGCAATAATACTCCGATTCAGGGATGGGCGGAGTTTCTGTTTTCTGATTTTCTGGCCAATTTGGGCAATTTTTTTCTATTTTCTGGGAAAATGGCAAAAAATTGGCCAGAAAGCAGAAATAGAGTTGCGAACAGAATTTTAGCATTGAAATCCAAAAAAAAAGAATAAAAGGTGTCATAGAATTACGAGATTCATTCCAAAATAATGTTTCTAGAGTATTTTAAATTGTAAGCATGTGGCATTTTTGGATGTGTTCGCGTAAAAGTTGCACCATGCACTCGTGAACTATGCCGTTTTGTTTATTTGATTAATTATGTAAATGCTGCTGACATGGAGTTCTTTAATTGGACATTTCTCGACTTTAATAATTTGGTTTCGTAATCTTTTCGATTCTAACAGTAATCCGCATCCACGACTATTTACAACTTTATATTAAGGCTATGTTATTGAGATATTAAAACTAGTGTTCTGAGAAGCACTTAATTGTCTATTAACTAATCGGTTGTCCCAGTTAGTTAATCGAGTTTCTGTGGGTTGGATTATTCTCCATCTTGAAAAATGGAAATTGTTGGCCGGTCATCCCCAATGATCGCTTTCTGCGGAGCTTTTCGTGGGCTAGTATGAGGGGGCCAGCCCACATTTGAACGAGCTTTTACTCGTTTGACCTAGGCCCCTCTCGCTGCAACTTGCATTACACGTATGCACGCGTCAGTTTGCGTACAGTGTGGGAAATTCCACGCCACCGTATCGGACTGCTACGCTTAAGTCGGTCGAAGCCCATGGGCTGCCTCCCTGTGGTATCATTGCGCTATTTTTCTAACACTGAACTTTGCTCAGCTTTTGGCTGTGAAAAATTATTAAGGAATAGAAACGTTTTAGGTACCTTTGATTTCGCTGATGTAGTGATACGGTAGTGAACCGTGAAATTTTTCATGTATGATCTGTATCACCTAAACAGCGTCTCCATTCGTCCCTGTAGCGTACCAGAGTGCGTCAATGGATCCTCCTTACTCGAGGGACACGAAAAACGTCATATGGATAGTTTAGAACTTTCACAAAGAAGTCAGAAGTCCGCCAACACGTTAGTTTGCCTCCTGGTGTTCTCTTGACGTCCCGCGGAATCCAGTCGGTGACGACTCTTGTCCAGCGGGTGTCCGCGCATTACGTGGCCGGCCCACCTAATTTTCGACAACTTGGCCCACGCGACAGCGTCTCTGATCTTCGAATTTCGACGAAGCTCAGAACTTCGAAGAACTTCTCTAGCTTGCGTGAATCGTGTCACTCCGAGCATGGTCCTCTGGATTCCACGCTGCGCGGCGTGGATCGCGTGTTCATCCTGCTTTCGTATAGCGCAGGTCTCTGAGGTGTATGTTAGGGCAGGAAGAACGGTAGAGTCGAATAGGTGGACTTTCTTCGCCCTCTTCGCGATTTCTTCGACGTCTTGAAAGCTTCCCAAGTCGCTTGTTTCGTCCTGCTCAGCTCTGACGCTAGGTCGTTGGCCATATTGACTTCGCGACCCAGATAGATTTCGCGATACATGTAGCTGGAGCACTCGGACATGTGCCGTCGAGAGGAAATGGGGTATTAGAAACTCGTCCGTTCCTCATGTACATAGCCTTCGTAAGGTTCAGCTCCAGTCCGAGTCAGACAGTTTACTGAGTGTATTGAATTTGGAGTATGCTAGAATTTTTTAAAACCTTTCAAGCAAAAGCGCTGGCCCATAACTACATTTTTAGTCATACAAAGGCATTTGCCACTGGAAAATGGATTTCTGAGTGGAATAATTAGGTCGAAATTTTCTGTTTTCTGACGAAAGCGATTTTCTGTTTTCTGTTTTGGAAAAAAAAATTCAAAACTTCCGCCCATCCCTGCTCGGAATCCCATAGTCACTCTCCGTACCTCTTCCCCCCTCGCTTATACTTCCTTATCCTCAAACCCCTTACCCCTTCCTTACCTAGCAAAGATCAAGCACGCAGTGTCCCGGCTCACGTGTCACCACGTTGCCACGACGTGACGCACTCCTGCACCTCGACACACGTGCCACGACATCTTCAGAAATCGGACGCACATTGAACTATATTGAGGGAAAACACTGGTTCCCCTTGTTCCCTCCTCCCCATCTAGTAGTCGCCCTTGTTGATACCCTCTTCACTGGTCCGCTTTCTAATGGTCCCTCTTACTTGATTTGCTTACGCACGTTGAACGACGTGTCCGGCACGTCTTCTGAATCCTTACGCACGTCGGACGACGTCTGCCGCACGTCTCCTGAATCCGTACTCACGCTGGACGATGTTTTCAGCGCGTCTTCTGACTCCTGACGCACGTTGGACTACGTCTGCCGCACGTCTGATGAATCGTGACACGCATTGGACGACTTCTGCCACACGCCTCCTGAGTCCCTACGCACGTTGGACGACGTCTTCAGCGCGTCTGCTGAATCCCTACGCACGTTAGACGACGTTTACCGCACGTCTTCTGAATCCTGATACACGTTGGACGACGTCTGTCGCACGTCTTTTGAATCCTGACACGCCTTGGACGACACCTGACGCACGTCTTCTGAA
The DNA here is from genome assembly GCA_947396885.1 of Heligmosomoides polygyrus polygyrus. Taxonomy (NCBI): domain Eukaryota; kingdom Metazoa; phylum Nematoda; class Chromadorea; order Rhabditida; family Heligmosomidae; genus Heligmosomoides; species Heligmosomoides polygyrus. The sequence goes on along the minus strand of CANDYH010000581.1, from coordinate 19,717 downwards.
TCCTGACACACGTTGGACGACGTCTGCCGCACACATTCTGAATCTCTACGCACGTTGAACGACGTCTTCAGCACGTCTACTGAATTCTGACACACGTTGGACGACGTCTGCAGCACGTCTTCTGATTTCCCGCGCTCTGCACTTGATCCCTATTCATATCCTGACGCGTTACCGGCTGAATATATCGAAAACCTGGACGATCCGCCGCTTAGGTTGTCAGTTCTCCAGCAAGCTGAAAACAAAACCGGCTGACATACGCCGCACTCGCGTAGGCATCTCTTGGGTTCAGTCATCCCTCCCCGTGACGGACACGTGTGACATTAGCCGATTATATACAGTAGGATATGATCATGCTATTCGTATAATAATCCGCTAAGCGATGAGTCATAAAATCGGGGGGGGGGGGGGGGGGATCGGGTGGAATATAGGGGGGAGGGGAATTACGGAAAATACCTCGACGTCTTCTCTGGGAACTTCAGCCCTGGGGTAATCGAGGTAGAGAAATCCAAAGCAAATATTTTTCTAAACATAAGTTAAAGTCATTGTAAATAAGAAAAAACAAGACAAGCAACAACAAGAATCAAGCTGGTGAAGAAGAAAACTACTAAGCTGCATCTCGAAGATATCGATCAAGAAGTTTTTTATATTGCCATAGGCCTGATTTACACTTGCGCCGCCGCGCGGCCCGGCGTGATGGTCGCGATGGATGTTGATTTTTCGCGCCGCCCGGTCGATATCTATTCCGACTATGGTGCCACGCCCCGCAGCGGCACAACTATAAATCAGGGCTTAAGGAATTGGGTAGATGTGTTTCTTAGATAACTTCAAAAATTCAGAGTCAGTACGGCAGTGAAAAGTGTGAGACCGTATACTGCTTTTTGCTCTGGGAAACTTGATCTTCCACTGACCACCCCTTGCGTTCGATAAAGAGAAGGTGTAGAAGTCTTGAAGGGCAATACGAGTAAAACCGTTCATCATATTATACAGGGTGAACCAAAATAACGTGGACAAGATTTTTTATCATAATTATAAAACATCCAACAATTCGAGAAAACGACAAATAGGTTACAACAATACAAACATTAAGGTACATTATATTCAAGTGTTTTCGAAGTGACCTCTCTTAGAGCGGATGCAGAGGGGCAAACGTTTCACGGATCGTTTCGCGATGCGCCGCAGATCATCAGGAGACAATCGTTCCCACTTTTGCCGCAAGGATTCCTTCAGGGACTCGAGACTGCGGTGGCGTTTGAAGTCGACCCTACCCTCTAAAATACCCCATATACTGTAGTCCATCGGATTCAAATCCGGAGAATACTGCGGCCACTTCGAAGGCGTGAAGAAGTCGGGGATATTGGCTTTGCATCACGCCGGTGTACCTTTCATCCTATGTGCGGGAGCAGAGTCCTGCTGGAACGTCCAATGGGCATCAACGAAGTGCTGCTGGGCCTAAGGAAGAACTACGGGCTCGAGAATGTCTCGCTGGTACACATCTTCATCGATTTTCATTCCTTTATCCACGAAAACCATGGGAGTCTTGCCGCTTGCGCAGATTCCGCCCCAAACCATGACCGATTGTGGGTTCTGGCGGTGCTCGACGATAGCAGAGGTGCTTGGAGCCTCTGCGGACCAGATTCTATCATTTGGCGATTGTGCGCCTGCTCCACGGTGAACAGCTTCTCATCCGTGAACAGAATCCGTTCTCAGCCACGACCTGCGGCCCGCTCTTTGAGTTGGCGGCATCGATCGAGCCGTATTCGCTTGATCTTGTCCGTTAGGAGTTGGGCTTTGGGCAGCTTAAAGGGCTTGAAGCCAAGTTCGTTTTTGGCTATTCGCAGCACGGAACTTAAGGCCCGCACAGAGTTCTGCGGCAACGCCGCTCGCCGCAATGGTTAAGGGTAGGGCAGGGACGCCGCCGGCAGCGAGCTCTGCGTCTCTGCCCTATGGTTAAGCATAGGGCCGTGGCGCTGCCGCAGAACTCTGAGGGGGCCTTTAAGCTGACGCCAATGTCACGGGCGATGCCTTTCATGCCTTCGGATTTCGATCCACCCGCTTTTTGATGATTCTTTGGATCCTGGTCGTATTGGCAGTCCGTTTTCTTCCTCGTCCTGGACGATCACCTTCATGTCCAAGCTCCTTGAAGCGAAGAATTGTCTTGGAGACCGTCGATCGGGCGACATGGAGCAAGCGAACACTGTCGCATTGTCGTTTTCCTCGACGATGCAGCTCCAAAATGCGCTGGTTTGAGATCTTTTAAATTACGCTCGGCGATCCGAATTCGAACTCGAACGACTATATCTGGTAGAAAGAGATGCGCCGAAAAAGATAGCGTTATTGCCATCGCGCTGCGGATCGATATTTTTGCACGGGGAAACCCCAAACTTTTGTCCGCGTTGTTTTGGTTCACCCTGTATATGGTAATTAAATCGTATCTTCTCCTACGACATTCAAGGGTACGTAGCTTGAAGAATCTGTTTCGTGAAGTCGGTTTATATCGCTTTTTTCGTGACGTTGGTGGTGGAAAGTGGGGGTGGCATGTAGTAATTCGGGCGACTAATAGCAAGAACTATTTGAGCAACAAATGTGCTCAGCAACACAAACCGGTATCGTCGTGAACTGTTTAACAGAGAGGGCGAGTTGGGTGGTTTCGCAGAAATACTCAGTTCCATCTTATGGTTGTGCACGGTAGCGTTTCGATGGAAGGTTTAACGATTCACACAAATGGTTTTTCGAACCACTAGAGAGTAAGAAAACGGCACAAATGGAGCAGGTGCATTGCTGGTTTGGCCTTAATTCGTGGTGTTACAAAGTCTTGCCGAGTATGCAATTGCGAGACACGCCGTCAGGCGTTTTCGAGCCCTTATGGTTTTATGAAGGTTGAATCTGAAGATTAACTTGAACGTGAATGGGTTGTTGCTACTGACCAACAGTTCGTAGTTCAGCCGCGAGTTGAGTGGCGAGAGAACTTGTGTATGTTGCTAAGGACTTGGGAGATCTGTATTCATTTACTTCTGCCAGTAGTTGCCATAGTCAGTACACTTCAGAAAGTCTTAGGGCGAAGGCGGCTTTGAGTCGTTAGCGCTTTTTATAGAACGAGCACTACGGGTCTTATATTCGCGAGCTGTGTTCCGCTAACCTACAGCTGCTGAATCTGTCACCAGGCACATCACTGTAAGTGAATGGAGACGCTTTTCTCCTCATGCTGCATACCTTCGATGACTACATGCTTTGCATCATTGTGCAATTGCAACCACTGTCTCCTAACCTTGCGAAGGCGCATAGTGCACCAATATCGGGTCTCCAGCTTCCTTTTCATAGAACCTCGGCATTTCGAAAGGCGAACAAAATACTGACAAAAATCGGATTCTTTTGGAAACGTATGAGGAACTCAATAGAGGTACGCTCTCTCTCTATTTCGGTGGACAATACAGGTCTGAACTCTCCTCTCTCTCTTCGCCCCTCGACGTGGCAAATTCCTTGTTTTAAGGGAATGGTGGGCATATCTTCTTTTTATAAAAAGCGCGCTCATGCTATGCCACTGAATTTTTGCAGTTCTTTCTATAAATCCGTGATTTTAAGGAGGTGAATACAATCGAAGGACGTGCCGAAGATGCATTAGAAGCATGCCAAGTTGCCATACAACAATGCGTGGAGGACCCCATTGTGAATCTCTATTTTCGTCTGACAAGGAATATGGTGAGTATTCGCTGTTTTGAAAAGCTTGATATCCTGTGAGGTAGTACTACTGAGCTGGTACATCTTCGGTCCTTCTTCGCTTGCTCAATGGAGGTTGCATCTTATAGATTAGATATAGGCGCATATGCACTCCTCGTTAGACGCACGCAACAAAAAGAAACTGCGGACGAGTTGTCGCGGCATGGTCACACAGTCATCACCGTAGTCTTTTGCTCTCTGCGCCCCCTAGCTTGGAGATCGCGTCGGCGCGCCCGCTGACGTTCGATCGTTCTCTTGTAGGCCCGCGAAGGGCGTCTCGCCGAGCGAATCGTGGTGCAGTGGATAAGTGGGTTGCTTCGTGCGAGGAAGGTTGCTGGTTCGGTTCTTCTGCGTTGTGGCATTCTTGCCTTTCAGCTGACTATGTGGTATTTTAGGGGTTTCGACGTCTACACGATTTTGAAGCGTTTTTTGCGCATCTTCCAACCGTATACGCTTCGCCGCTTCAAGAGCGCAGAACCCAGCTCCAGACCCCTCCTGGGTAATGAGAGCATTTTCCACACGAGCACCTTGGCTGCAGCACACCCTGTAGTCCCTTTCCCTTGCCTGGTTCTGCGCAGAACCCAGCCCCGGACTCCACCCCTCCCCCTCCTGAGCGACGAGAGGTTCGCGCGTGTAAGGTGTCGCTTAGTGTGCGCGCGACGCGCGACGCGATGCCATGTGTAGTGGCGGAATTGATCAATCGCGTCGCTCGATCAATTTGGCTACCACACATGCATCGCGTCGCGCGTCGCGTGCACACTAAACGACCGCTAAGGCCTTTGTCATACCATCGTTCACCCCGAGCGACGCCTAATGATATGCACCCATATCGATTCCCTCGCGCCGCCCGATCGATATGCGAGCATATCATTAGGCGTCGCTCGGGGTGAGCGATGGTATGACAAAGGCCTAGTGCTTGTAATGAAGGATTTCGCGCTCCGTCGCCAACGCCGACTGTTTGAATTTTTACCTTTCGTGCCCGAACAACTCGTCCGAAAAGATTACATGTGAACTCATCCCCGAAAAATTCCGTGACGCGCGAGCGGCGAGAGTCAGATGAGCAGAGTGAGCGCAGGTCAGAGTCCGGCCTTTTCTGTGGTCTCCTCCGCTGTCGCGGAGGAGAGCACAGATTGGGCTAAGGAAGGGACTCCGGGGTGTGGCGAGCAGGGAGGCGTGGAGTGCGCGAGTCGACACGACGAAGAACCGCGCGCCGTCTCGGCACCATGTCAAGCGGACTCCACAATTTTTTTTGTGCGTTTTACGGCGAGTCTGTTGTGCAGAGTGAGTTCCTTGTTCGTGATGAGGATGTACTTGCAGTTGACAGCGTTTTAGAAAGTAAATGAAGTATTCCACTGCTGCAGGAACTGTGGCACATTTATTGTAGGTTTCTGCTCGAGTATCAGGTGCCGTTTGTGATGAGTCGGAGACGATGATCATTGGACAGCTGATCAACAGGCTTGATCAATCCCTGCCCGCAACGGCGAATCTGAAGCTCTTCTATATCTGCACCCTGTTGGCATTCATGCTTGCAGATGGCAAGGTATTGTGTTCTGTTCTTGATGATACTAAAAAGCAGAGAACGCTTGATAACAATATGCATTTCCTTGTTATATCTCACATCAGCTGTGGTGGAGCAGCACAGATCATTTCAGTTTGTTTTTCATCGTGTTTTTGAAGTAGTTTTGCGATAATATTTCTTTATCCTCAATTTAGATCCATTCTCTAACCATAAGAAGCTTGGTAGGCAAACGTGCTGTATTCAACTAAAGCTGTTGTCCTTGTCCTTCGACGTTTACTTATCTAAAAATTTGGCTTGTGCCATCAATGCAGTCTTTTTAGAAATTGTAAACATAAACGGTAAAGTTCAAACTGTTTTTGAATGTCAACAAAAACACTTTGGTTAACCACGTAGATTGTTCGAACTCGCACTTCAACAAGAATGCTAGATTAATTTAAAAATTGGACTGGACTTGTACCGCATTTTTTCTGGATACTATCAGATCTTTTATTTTTCATTTACTAGGCTTTGTTTAGGTCAATAAATGCAGTACAATACATTGAAGGATAGTAAGGCTCAATCTTTGAGAAAAAGGACGTGATATTAGCCGGAGAAATCGAACCCTTCTGGCCCATTTAAGAACTTCATTGTGAAAGGTATAAGAGATCGTTTGTATGGTATGTGACTTTTAACGTTAAACTCCATTGTTGAACGTATTTGAAGGGGTGCTGTCAAAGTGCTTGCATTGTCGTTCGTCCATGTCATATAGTGAACCATCGATACATGTATTTCTATAGAGAACGTGTATCTATCCCAGTCGGAGGAGGCATTCCATTCTGTTTGTTCGTCAGACAACGGCGTTAGAGTTGAAGAGTCATGATGCCAAAACAACACTTTGAGCTTCCTTACTAGTGGTCATTATTTTGCAGTTTCCTACCATGAGTACGTCCTACGTCTGTTGGACTCACCTTTCTAGCGATCTCTTTTCCTACTAGGACAGATACAATCAATGATCTTCCTTCGTTTTTGGTTTTTAACCGCTTTCTTTGATGGGAGTTGCAAGCATTAGGTTATGGATATTCGTGACTGGTACGAAGTTCTTTGAACTGGAAATACATGCATATGTTAGCTGTCTCTAATCTGTATCTGTATCTCTATCTCCCTCTCCCTTCCCTAAAACAGGGAGTTTTCATAGATTCTATGGCTCATCTCAATAACTTCCGGAATATTTCATACAAGACCTAACGATGTGTTTCGCATTTATCCGCTTCGAGAAATGATTGCGTACTGCTCAATTTGTCTTTCACATACGATGTAGGTCCAACCTTTAATCCGTAAAGCGACCTAAAAATAAGGATCAATGAAGGATTTTGGTAAATCATATTTTAACTTGTCATCCTTACTCCTAACGGGAACCCAAATTTGAGAGCAACTTTCTGTCGAACCCGGAAGTGCGCTATGGTTAATTGTGAGTGTGGAATATTTTTATATTTATTATTTGCTCCTTTTCCAATTTTTCAGTGAGTTCAGCCACTGCCTTTCAAACGGGGTAGCGCTGTTACCTTTTCTCGCTGCTCAGCACTTCCATGATCTACCGTGGCACTAAACCTGTTCGTCACGAGCTATTCCTATTTAGTGTTTACCACCGACTCCCTTCCATAATTCCTTTTCCATAGTATTTGTAGCTCTTATTGTATGCGCAAATACGACGTGGATGTGAACCTGTCAGTGTATCTCGAACATGGGTGATCGCTATCGATTCGCTAATAGCCGACTGTGACAAACCTCAAGCGAGCAACCGGCTGGCACACGCAGTAGCTTCCACATAATACCTTATATTCAGGCATTATGCAGGAACTCAGTCATATACTATTAGAGTATATAGATAGACTTCTCTTTTCAACGGGTCGAATGTGTCTAATTGTAGACCCGTTCCTCTCGTCAGCATCTCCGCCAGTTGCAGTCTGAAGTACAAGCACTGAGTAAGGATGGCTCCTGTGTTCAATTAGGAATACGGTAATTTCTTGCGCAGTTCTGCTTTTGATGAGCTGTTTCTGCTGGTGTGTGTGGTGGGTACTGTTTTCTAGATGGATGGACACCGTTCCTCTGACAGTGTTCGCTTGTTTGATGACGATCGTCAATTCTGCCCTGCAATGTAATTATGAACGGGCGGCGAAGTACTACACGATTGCGGTGCGCCATATTCAGGACTACAATGCCAGGGTTAGTTTTTGCCCAGTGCGGTGACACTACCTCCTCGTTCACTTTACTGCAGGCCTCACGAAATCCATGTGAGTATGGAATCCTGAGAAGCGTGCAGCGAATGCGAATGGCTTTGAACGAGATGATGGCGCAGTGCAACATCATGGCTTGTCATCCCATCATGGCAATGGATAATGTTGGTCTTCTTAACGCCATAATGGACAGTTACTGTTGCCTGTTCTATGTGTTAGCTGCTGAGAAATCTTCCAGATCCGAGATATGGTACAATACAGCCAGCGGCATGGAAGCGGTCTGTTCGAGGAATTTGGTCCTGCTATTCAGTCTCTTCTGGTAATATCAGTCCGTCCATGTTTTTACTAAGCAGGCAGTTCCATATTTATCCACGCCTCAGGGCCATTACTGTTCCTATCTTCGTGAACCGGACGCTGCTGAGAAGCATTTCCTTGCAGCCACCAAGGTACTTTTGACTTCGTCTGGAAAGAGCATAAAATGAGTTTTTGTTTCAGTTCAAGTCTTGTAAGGATAAGAATGTGTGGGTGATGACCCACGTAAATCTGGCGATCACATACCTTGCGCAGTGCAAACATGCGGAGTTCTACGAAATTGCCGACCAGTGAGTGCCTTGTTCCATTTACGGCGAAGGCTAATGTTCCCGTGTGTTTAGACTGACGCCGAATAGGATATCCAGTTGCTCCCTGATCGTGAGAAATAACGCACAGTTTTTGCACGCATTTCATGCCTATCTGCTTAATAAAATCAACGAGTGCAGGTCAGTTCCTGAATCTTGGACGTGCTTACTTAAAAGCAGGGGACCTATATTTATTTGCTCAAACTTTTTTCTTTTAACTTTGCCAATTGCTACTTTTATATATATATATATATATATATATATATATATCATACTATATAATCTCCCTCGATAGAGAGCCTTCGGGCTCTCTTGTTAAGAGGGATCTCGGGCCGCTTGTCGCAGGGCCACGTGGCGCGTCCCCGGGTGGTGGATAGGGGAATTAAACGCGAACCAAATGCGACCGTGTACTGCCCAGAGACGCAGGTGGGATGCAGGGGATGGACTCCTTGCTCCTGCTGTGTCGGGTCGATGCGTTCCTTGTGCGTGGGAGCGGCATGTTCGTGCACAGTGTGCGTGGATGTGTCCGTGACTGTGCGGATTGTAACTGTGTCGGCTCGGCCAAAAGCTTGCACTCGGTAGACTGGGAGTACATGTAAGGCGATTCGAGGCCGCCTTAAGTCTCGCCCCGTCCCTTCGGGCAGTCTGGCTGGCTGCCCGGAGTACCCCGCCCGCACGACAGAGCCTGACTAGCTACCCGTGTTGTATTCCAGTCAAACACAGCAGCACTAAAGGGCCTCATTCCCCTGACCCCGAAAGAGCCCCCATTTCTGCAGCGATGGGAAGGACGAGTACGGAGAGGCTGCTAAAATCTCAGGGCCTAACCAGGCTGCGCAAACTGAGAAGGACTAGGATGACGATCTGTACTTACAACGCCCGCACGCTTGCGTCGGAAGCATCCGTCGAGGACCTGATGATGCAAGCCAGGAAGATCAAGTACGACGTCATCGGACTGACCGAGACGAGAAGACACCACCCCCTACACGCCGCCTACGACTCCGGAGAAGAACTGTTCCTCGGAACATGCGACAGCAGGGGAGTAGGCGGCGTTGGTGTCCTCGTCAACACGCACTTGGCCATGAACATCGATTCGTACGAGTCTCTGACAAGCCGAATCGGACGTCTGCGACTGAAGCGATGTGGCTCCGTGCCAGCCTTGACTATGTTCGTCGCGTATGCCCCAACATCCGACTACGACGACGAAGACGTCGAGGCCTTCTACGTGGAGCTGGAGAAGTTCTATAAGGAAGATCACACCTTCTACAAGGTGATCGTCGGCGACTTCAACGCCAAGATCGGGCCACGAAGGTCGCCGGAAGAACTTCACATCGGAACCCACGGTTTGGAGTGGAACGAGCAAGGTGAAAGGCTGTCTGAGTTTATCATGTCGACCAAGACCATCCATGGAAACTCGCAGTTCCAGAAGCCTCCCTCCCTACGATGGACCTGGGAATCCCCCGGTGGCCAGTTCCACAACGAGATCGACCACATCATCTTCAATCGCAAGTATTGCCTGACCGATGTCTCCGTTGTCCCCAAGTTCTACACGGGATCGGACCACCGCCTCCTTCGCGCGAGGTTCCGCTTTTCGCGTCAAGGAGAGAAGGCCGCGAAGTTCAAGAAAAGGAATCCCAGAACGACCATCAACTGGGATCTCTACACCTCTCTTGTCGGCCTTTGGGAAGATGCCGTCATGGACAACGTCGACGAGGAATACGATCGCTTCGTGCACAACCACGATAGTGCTAAGGGAGCCGAGAGCTTGAAGACCACCAAGAGACGCCTGTCTCCGGAAACTCTCGAGCTGATACGCCAGCGTGGAGCAGCACGAGCGTCAGGCAACTACCAACTGACGTCCGAGCTTGCAAAGCTATGCAGAGCGGCGATAAAGGAAGATCTCAAGGAGAGAAGGGCGGAAGTGTTGGCTGAAGCAGCAGAGGCAGGGCTGAGCATTCGCAATGCCCGCCGGAACTTCGCCAACTTCAAGACCAAGATGACCGCTCTCCGACGTCCTGACGGAACCATCACCTCTTCCAGAAGGACCATGGAGAAAGTCATCCACGACTTCTACTCCGATCTCTTCGATAGCCACGTCCACCTGCCCCCATGCCATCTTCCGCAGGATGGATACGTCGTTCCCTCTGTTCTTCCTTCCGAGATCCGACACGCCATCTCGTCGGTGAAGAAACGCACAGCACCCGGTTCTGACAGGATCAGAGCTGAACACCTGAAGAACCTCCCGCCAGCGCTCATCAACACCCTGGCGCGGCTCTTCACACGCTACCTGTCCGAATGCAAGGTTCCATCTCAGTGGAAGACCAGCAAGACCGTTTTGCTGTACAAGAAGGGAGACGTGCACGACATTGGCAACTATCGCCCGATCTGCCTGTTGTCCGTAGTCTACAAGCTGTTCACTCGAGTCATCCTGAATAGGATTAGTAGAACGCTGGACGAAGGACAGCCATGCGAACAAGCAGGATTTCGGAGAGGATTCAGCACGATCGACCACATACACACCATTACGAAGCTCATCGAAGTGTCGCGAGAGTACAAGCTGCCGCTGTGCCTTACGTTCATTGACCTGAAGAAGGCATTCGACTCCGTCGAGACTGAAGCGGTCATGGAAGCCCTGCTCACCCAGGGCGTTCCTACTCAGTACATCAGAGTTCTTCGAGAGTTGTACAGTGGATTCACGACCAAGATCTCACCATTCTACAACGACGTCGTCATTGACGTGAAGAGAGGGGTTCGACAAGGGGATACCATATCCCCGAAGCTCTTCAGCGCCACCCTCGAAAACATCATGCGCGAACTAGAATGGGAAGACATGGGAGTGAAGGTCGACGGCCGGCAACTGCACCATCTTCGCTTCGCTGACGACATCGTGCTCATAACCCCGAGCATCAGTCAGGCGGAACGAATGCTGGCCGACTTCGATCGTGTATGTGGAAGCGTTGGACTGCAGCTGAATCTTACGAAGACGATGTTCATGAAGAACGGATGGGTTTCTGATGCCCCATTCTCGCTCAACGGAACGAACATCTCCGAATGCTCCAGCTATGTGTATCTGGGTCGCGAAGTCAACAAGACCAACGACCTAGCACCAGAGCTGAGCAGAAGGAAACGAGCGGCTTGGGGAGCTTTCAAGAGCGTCGAAGAAGTCGTGAAGAAAACGAAGAACGTCCGACTCCGTGCCCACCTATTCGACTCCACTGTTCTTCCTGCCCTAACATACGCCTCAGAGACCTGGGCTATACGAAAGCAGGATGAACACGCGATCAGCGTCGCGCAGCGTGGAATCGAGAGGACGATGCTCGGAGTGACACGACTCACGCAAGTGAGAGAAGGCCTCCGGAGTTCCGAGCTTCGCCGACGTTCGAAGATCAGAGACGCTGTCGCATGGGCCAAGTCGTCGAAAATTAGGTGGGCCGGCCACGTAATGCGATTCGCAGACACCCGCTGGACGAGAGCCGTCACAGATTGGATTCCGCGGGATGTCAAAAGAACACCAGGACGCCCACCAACGCGTTGGTCGGACTTCTTCGTGAAAGCCCTGAACGACCGATATGACGCTCTTCGTGTCCCTCGAGCGAGGAGGATCCATTGGACCACTCTGGCACGCGACAGGGACGAATGGAGACGCTGCTGGCGCCCGCTCGAGCAAGTCGATGATCAACGGGACGACAGGTGATACAGGTGATATAATAATCCGCTAAGCGATGAGTCACACTATCGATCGAGGGAAATTGCGGGGCGCAAATTAAGGCAAGAAAATAGTGGAAAATACCAAGACGCCTTCTACGTGCCTGGCGACTCAGTCGACGAGCTGAACACGTCGCCAAACGTGCCTGGCGACTCGGTAGACGCCAACTACCCGCTTGGACGACATCCATACCGCCAACTTCTGCCCTGGAGGTAATCGTGGTCACTGAACATGATTATAAAGTTCGTTTTTGAAGCGTAGATCACAATCAATTGATATCGATCAAACTATCGATTATTTATGGAAGTCGTCCAAGCGGTCCGAAACTTCAGCCCTGGGGTAATCGAGGTCGCTGAAGACGATTATGAAGTTCGTTTTTGAAGTCTAGATCACCATCGATTACCGATTTTTTATGGATGTCGTACAAGCGGTCCGAAATTTCAGCCCTGGGGTAATCGAGGTCGCTGAACACGATTATGAAGTTCGTTTTTGAAGTCTAGATCACCATCGATCGATATCGATCAAATCATCGATTTTTTATGAATGTCGTCCAAACACGAAACTTCAGCGCTGGGCTAATCAAGGTCGCTGAACACGAATCGGAAGTCGATCAATCAATGTCGATCAATATTATCGGCTTTCTGTGGGTGTCGTTCAAGCGGCACGAAACTTTAGCCTGGATCTAATCTATCGCCGGACCGGTGGTTTTCTCCCAGATTTAAGCGATCGGAGTGGAGGTGGGGGAGGATGGGACACGCCCCGGTGGTTTTCTTCCAGATTTAACCGATCGGGGTGAGGAGGGGTGGGAGACACGCAGGTATTATGGCGGAAGGAGTGCTCCACATCAGGTGGAAAGTTTCAATGTGGAGGCCAGTATCGATCGCTATTACCGATCGCCTGACCGGTGGTTTTCTCCCAGATTTAACCGATCGGGTTTGGGGGGGGGTGGGAGACCAGCGGATACTATGGCCGAAGGAATGCTCCACAACAGTCTAAGGACGAAAGCACTGATTAACGCAAATAAATTACGTTTCTGAACTGTCTGAAGATAGTGCCGACATTGAAGAGATGTTGAGGATGGAGGGAAGGAGAGCTGGACGGCTTCATATCGAAGAACTACTCACCTGATCTCAAAGAAGGTAGACCAAGGTTCGAAATTATTAAGGTTTTCAAATACCTCTTTTTACTGATAAGGTGCCGAGAAGGCTGCACAAGCAGAGCAGCTGCTTGAAGTGAGTGATCTTGGCTTAGTGACTTTCTAAGGTCGCGCGAAGCATGCAAGTGCTCCGACACGCCTAACGGCGTGTCTCGCGCTCCGTGCGACTTTGCAACATCACTGGCCTAGGGAATTTTTTTGTAAAGCCTGAAGTACGCTAACATCTAGGATTTGCTGAGTACTTTGTTGGCATCAAACCGTTCACCACTTCCGTACGTTCATCATAGGTACCCTCTCCGGACCGTCCAGTATATATTGGATCCGAATGAATCATTTTCGGATATCCGATTCGAGTAATCCAAAAATCCGAGGTCCGCGAAATTGCCCGTACCCGAGTAATTCAAAAAACCGGAGTCCCCGAAATTGTCATTATCCAAATCATGCAAAAATCCGGGGTCCGTCAAAATAGTGTTATCCGAGTCATTCATTGATCCGGAGATTTGGTCGAATTCAATGTATTTAATGAAAATCGTTTTCGGATATCCGATTCGAATAACCCGATCCGATTCATCCAAAAATCCGGGGTCCGCCAAAATAGCGTTATCCGAATCATCCAATTATCCGAAGATTTTCGATCGGATCCAATGTATACCGTCCCAGTAACGATATTGGTCTGTGCTGCGCAGTACTTCTGCCCTCAGGTTGCCCCTCCGCAACCGTTTTCATTCTAAACAGCTTGGGTCACCGGATGTCGTTGACACGCTTTCCAAATCCAGACACCAGGTTTCCCTCACTCGTTTCTTCTTACTGGATCTAATTGCTGGCCCGCCTTTACTGGTCCTCCCTCACCCCCCCCCCTTCCTGGTCCCAACTCCTGGCCCACTTCCTTGTTTTCCGAGCGGCCGCTCGTCACACGACGTCGATATCAGCTATTCTGGCTCCAGAAGCTTGTAGCGCGACGAAGAGGACCTGTCTTATGGATCCAGGCGCTCAGAAAGGCTCGCAGTTGCCGCTGTGTAGAACAGGAGGAGGCTGCGCTTCCTCTGCTGGAACAGTATCCCATGTTGAACGACAAACGTTGCCCGCGCGAGGTAAGCAGAGGCGTAGCTCGCGCGGGTAAGGCCTCTTCTGACTCCAGACGGTTGTTGTGTGAGGTAGGGGACCTGACTTCTGGGTCCAGGCGCTCAGAAAGGCTCGCAGTTGCCGCTGCGTAGAGCAGGAGGAGGATGCGCTTCCTCTGCTGCAACAATATCCCATGTTAAACGGCAAACATTGCCCGCGCGAGGTACGCAGAGGCGTACCTGGCGCGGGTAAACTTTCCGTTCAACATGGGATAATGCTGAGTTCTGCATGCGGCCGGTCGTCGTACGGCGACGATGTGGCCTCTGCTTCCTTTCTCTTCGATCATCCGACTCCAGACGGTTGTGGTGCGACGAAGGGAACCCGTCTTCTGGATTCAGGCACTCAGAAACGCGCGCAGACGCCGTTGTGTCAAGCAGGAGGAGGCTACGCTCCTCTGCTGTAACAACATCCCATGTTGAACAACAGACGTTGCTCGCGCGATGTGCGCGGAGGCGTCGCAAGGGGTTCCATGAGATTGCGCGTGATTACGTGATGCGTAACTCAGCCAGGTTTCCAACCTGGGCGAGATACGCCTCATAATCTACAGGGCAGAGAGCTAACTCAATTATATAGTGGTGTATATATATATATATATATATATATATAAATATATATATACATAAGTGCTTAAGTGCTCCTACACACCTGTCGGCGTGTCTCGCACTTGCGCGTTCGCGCGGCCTTGCACTGACTTACGAACAGCAGCACCTGTTAAACATAAAATTCACTAGCATCTACGTTTTGCTACGTACATTATCGACGTGAACCCGTTCACTACTTTCGTCATAGGAATTCTCACCGGACCGTCCAGTAGCGTCATTGGTTTGTGCTGCTCAGTACTTCTGTCCCTCATATTGCTCCTCTGCAGCCGCTCCCATGAATTCCGACCTTTGAGGACCCGTCTTCTAAGCCTGTACTCTTCTTGCATGGCGTAGGGACACTTCCACTGAACCCAGAAGCTCAGAAACGCGCATTTGCAGCTGTGTCAAGCAGAAAGAGGCTGCGAAGATGGTATATTTCTTAGTTCTCTCTATTAATTCCTCCTACAGCTTCCTTCTTACTGTTTCCTCGTATTGGAGCCAGATTCTTTAACGACTTACAGCAATTTAACAGAGAAAATTACAGCCCTGATAGCCCGACTCTTCAAGCGATATGGTGAGCGATAAGCCTAAGTCGTTGATGAATCCGACCCCTGGTTCCACCTCCAGGTCCCTCCTTCCTGGTCGCTTTCCGCCCCCCCCCCCCCCCCCATCGTCGTCCCCCTTACTTCTCTACCTCATAAAGTTGCACTCCCACGCTCATGGCACAACGACGGTGAGAGGATGTCCATAGCGCGACATCTGTCACATCTCCGAAACCTGCACGCTTTGTCTCCCTTACTGGTCCTCTCGTAGTGGATCCCCTAGCTGGTCCTCCTTAATACTGTACCCAAATTAAGTAGCCCTCGCACGCTCATGTCCGACATCGGTGTCATACCTTCTAAATCCGGTTTCCCCTACTGGACCCCTCGTAATGAATCCCCTTGCTGGTCCTCCTTACTGTCCCGCTCCTTATTGGTAACTCCTACTGGTCCCTCCTTATTGCCTAAACCCTTTTTGGTATCATCTCCTGGCCTGCTTCATCGCTCCCCCTATCGACCCCCTCCCCCTCCCATCCCGATGCCTCCTCCAGGTCACTCCTTCCTGGTCGCTGTTGAAGTCTCCTTCTACTCTTACCCCTTTAGTGGTCCTCCTATGCTCATAGCACGAAATCGGCTTTTGAATCTTGACGCTCAGAAACGCACGTAGCTGCTGTTGTGTTAAGCAGTAAAGGGCTACGCATCCCCTGCTGCAGAAACATCCCACGTTCAATAGCAAATTTTGCCCGCGCTGTAGATGATGAGGCGTATCTCATTTAGGTTAGATCATCCAACGAACAAACTTTTATATATAGGTGGTGATATTATTTAGGGGGTATTGAAGCAAAGGAAATGATAATATTTGAGGTTTAGAAGATACTGGCGGAATTTCGGATTGGTAATAAAATTCTCACATCGGTGGTTACGTCAGCTCGTCCCCGATCTGAACTGCTTGATTCAGCGAGTTGAGCAGAACCCTGGCACTTGAGTGTGCAGGCTACCTTGTGAAATGTCGGCCATCGAACACCCTATGTCACGTAGCTCAGTTTTCAAGTACCCGGGATCAGCATCCGTTTCCGATGGCAGCGAACTCGTTAAAGTGAACTCACGCGAAAATGCAGGTTGGTCCAAACGGCGCTCTCTGAGGGGAGTGCTCTACGACAAGAAGATACCAGAACGCCTGAAGTCGAAGATCTACAGAGCGGTTGTCCGACCAGTAGCTATTTACGGATCCGAGTGCTGGCCCGTATCTTAAGAAATTGAAAGACGCCTCAGTGTAATGGAAACGGAGGTGCTGCGGTAGACGGCCAGAGCTACGCTCTTGGACATGAAAGGACATGGACATGAATAAACTATTCTAAGCGATGTAGTTAACGCGGGAATTGCTAAGACCACTGGAACCAGATCGGAATAGACGTATGGCATAAGAGCGCGCAGCTGGAGCTGGAGCACACCTTTTCGACGCGCCGCACACGTGGCTCCGTCGGCGTCCACGCGGAAATTCGATCGATGCGCATCGGCCTCTCGTACGCCCGCGGTGGCGCCGCTGGCAGGCATACCGTGGCGCAGTGGATGGCGGATTGCTTTATGAGGTCAGGGTTCCGTTCTCCTGCGTTGCGAGACTTTTGCATTTCAACTGTCTGGTTGAGATTTGAGGGGTTTTGACGCCATCACATTCTATCCTTTTGTGCGCATTTTTTTCCAGCTGTATGCGCTTCTACGCCTGGATCGCAATACCCGGCTTCGGACTCCCCTTGGGTGCTGAAAGCAGCTTCGACACGAACAGCTTGGATGGGCCGTACCCTGGAGTTCCTTCCCTAGCGTGGCCTTCCCGGCTGAGCAGCTTTAGTGCGCTCAGAGTCCACATGGAGATATGCGTGCCTCAGTGTCACGCGCTCGCGCGAGGGAAGTCGTGCTTCAATCCATGTTTCGCGCTCAAAATCTATTCCGATTTGGTTTTAGTGGCCATAGATCCACTCGGTTAACCCTTTCACAACACGCGTGGTTTTCGCGTGACTGCCTCATGGGACAGCGCGTATTTTCCCATGTAGTGCAATAATTTTACAATTCTTTGTATTATTTGTTAGACAGGAATAAAGCAGTAACCAGTGAACTTGCGCATGGACTATCTTGACCGTAGATATTAGTGGTCTCACCAGGGAACTACCTGAAGTGGAGGTCTGAGCCAGCAACGCGATGCATATGGCCAGAAGCGCCTCCCTCTCAGAAGTAACAATACGCAAGTATCTCGACCCGAGTACAACTTTGAGCAGAGTCACGGCCTGTGGAAGCCGCACCATTGAAACGGAGTGGTGAAGCAAGCGAGAAAGTTTGTATCTTATCATCCTCGAATTCATTGTTCTCTTGAATCCGAGTGTCGACGGGGCTACCGAGTGGATAGTGTGGCAGACAACGAGCGGAAGGCCTCGTGCATACTTCCCGTCGCCGCGATGAAATCGCGGCGATGAGTTTTGCAGAGCGACGCGAAAGAATTTGAAATTCTCGTCGCATTGCACATCGCTCTGCAAGGGAGCGCGACGGTGATCCGTCCACGACCAACGCTAAACACCGCGCGCGACGCGAATAAGTACGCCATGGCCGCGATGGGCGCGGGAAGCCAATGCGCATGCCGACCGCCACTGTTGCGGCGGCCGCGACGAAGTTTCCTTTGAATATTTGACCGCCTGCGGCGGAATGGCCATGAACTGAGCACCGCGTCGGCATCGCGGCGAAGGAAGTATGCCCCTGGCCAAAGGTTAGGGGTTCAGATCCTACGTGGGGCATGTCTTTTGCATTTTCACGAACTTCATGTGCATACAAGGGGTGCATGCACTGACAGTAGAGCAGGTAAACAACAGGTTTGCGCGCCATTCCATCTTGGCCTATACCGCCTGTTCGTCTGTTGATGATCGAGTTGCTCCAGCGGGCGCCAGCAACGTCCCAATTCGTTCCTGTCGCGTGCCAGGGTGCTCCAATGGATCGATCTCGCGCTCCCTCTTCGTTGCACCTGTGTAAACATGAAACACTAGTTGTCAATAAACAAGGGTTGTCTTCCGTACCAGCTTCTTATGTAGAATACCCAGAACTTATGGTTTTGGTCTCGCCATGACTAACTACAAGTCTACAATTCCGGCTGGATCGGTGGTTTTGCAACATATGTGTCTCGGAAGGATAAACTCTTACATGCCCATCGGTTGCCCACCGCAAGCCACTCTAAAGGCTATATTCGCATCGAAGCTGCTTTAACGGTGTC
Source organism: Heligmosomoides polygyrus polygyrus (assembly GCA_947396885.1). Lineage (NCBI taxonomy): Eukaryota > Metazoa > Nematoda > Chromadorea > Rhabditida > Heligmosomidae > Heligmosomoides > Heligmosomoides polygyrus. Next base: position 1,303 of record CANDYH010000581.1, on the reverse strand, counting down.
CCGTAGGAGTAGAATACACGGCGCATCCCAAACTGGGTTATGGTGACGCCAACCTTATCCTTTATAAGGATTAACAATATGTTAACCTGTTGATTACCTGCTCTACTGTCAGTGCATGCATTTTTCGCATGAACATGAAGTTTGTGAAAACGCAAAAGGCATGCCCCACGAAGCATCCAAACCCCTAGCCTTTCGCTCGTATTTCCCACGCTGTCTACCGTCCCGTCCACACATTTATTCAAGAGAACAGTGAACTCGAGGTTGACAAGATATCAGCCTTCTCGCTTGTTTCACCACTCCGTTTCAACGGTGCAGCGTTCACGGGCCGTAACTCTGCTCAAAGTTGTACTCAGGTCGAGATACTTGCATATTGTTGCTTCTGTGAGGGAGATGCTTCTGGCCATATGCATCGAATCCCTGGTTCAGACCTACACTTCAAGTAGTTTCCTGGTCAGTGATTAATACTGTAAATAAATACTATTAAATGTTTGATATTTATTCTATTTTTATGATGGTGTCCGACGACATTGTCGGACAATGTCGTGAAAGGGTAAGGACATGAGAAACTACAAATGTGTCTAACATCTGCAAGTTAGGGACAAACTGCACCCTACACTCTGGGGATCAAGGCCCATAGCCTGCAGGGCTTACCCACCCTTCGTACTGTGGCCAGTGCTAAGTCAGGACCGACGAGACTGGGCGGCGGCCCTGTGTTACCTGCGCGTCTGCTCCAGCGACTGACGACTGACGAAACCCGCACGACACGAACAAAGCGTCTCCAAAGGGACTGTGATGACTGTATGCTGCTTGAGACGAGCCGAATCCGGACGACCGACCGCTCAGTGGGAGCGGTCGGAAGACGACCACTGCTCGACAGGTGCAGACGACTGACTCTGGACATGGCCGGAGAACTCACAAGGGAGGCCCATGAACTTCCCCAAAGATTCTCAACGTGACCTATATGGTCTTCTAGAGCATCGGACGAGGATCCTAGAACTGTGCTTCGTTTTCGCTATGGGCTGGATGGTTCGAAAATGGCAAAAAATGGTACCGCTTCAAATTGAGCTGATAAGGCAAAAGTGACACCTGGAATGGCCCTGTCGTGCTCAGAACTTAAGCTACAAAACGTTTGGAGCTCAAATTAAAGTTTGAATATAGTAATTTCCAACGTTTCCTAGGCGAAGCTGCAGTGAACATTTGAGTGATTCATTCGCCGCCACCTGCGGCAGCGGCTGAATGGCCTAGTGGATAGCGCGGCGGACATGCGGAGGGGTCGAGGGTTCGATTCCGGGGTGGGGTTTCT
>CANDYH010000579.1:0-13833 GCA_947396885.1 Heligmosomoides polygyrus polygyrus | reverse complement strand
GGCAATGCGTATTTGCTCTACACAATGGCTTACCGAGGTCTGTTCTGGACAAGTCAGTGTTATTTTCTCGCAGACAAATCTGGTACCAATTCAATGACCCCCCAGGGAACACGGTTTGATTGGTTTGATTGGCCTGAGCGGGGAACCCGAACCAAGAACCTGGAATCGGATGCATGCGATAGCCTGCGCCACCTCAGACCGCCCTACCATGCGCCTAGACTGATAATTCGTCGATATTTATCTAACCAGTCGTTCAGCAGCCTGTCGGCCGACTCTGTGCTATTAATACTGAGGTGACACCTAAGGAGGACTGCCACATCGTAAAACAGTGCCGAGGTCACCACTATAATCAATTTAAGAGTTTCTCCACATGTCATGCGCGCCTGGAGAGCTCTAGTGAAATCAGCTCTAGTGAAACACTCCTCCAGCACCGCATCTCCAGGCGCGTTTGGCGACATGTTCGGCACGTCTACTGAATCGCCATGTATAAGGTTGTAAGGAAAGTTCTGTCAGTTTGCGCGCGCTCGTGATATAGATGCGTACTAAATTTTGATCCCTAACCACCCACTTAATGATTTGCCTTTTCTAGTAAGTACAAGACCTCCTCTTTGCAACTGCATGTGTTTCCAAAGAATCCCTGACATCTTTGGACTACTACAACATCTTTTTTCGAAGCATACGTACTACTGTTTTAGTACATCCTAACTTTATGAGCTCTAACCTGGTCGAAACTTAAGGGATGCAAATGCTACTGTAGCAACTGAAAGAAGAAGGATCACTGAGAGGGAAAAAACTCTTTAATGCCAGATTCCAGCAATTATTGGAGGATTAGGCTGACTAGAAAACAAATGAGAGCCTGACAGACCCACGTTAGTTGAGCATAGCTATTGAAGGAAAGCAGACGTCAGCGATGAACAACAGTGGTTCAGCTAGATAGCTAAAGATGTAGGCTTTTAAAATATCGATATTGCTAACCATTTCAAGAGACCTGAAACTGGACAAAATGCGCACCAGTTGGGTGCCGCATTTCCTCACCCATGCACCGCAGTCGACTCGCGCGAACAGTAGTGGTGCATCTTTCAGAACTAGTTGTGTGGAAGTACTCCTTCATTAAATCTCTGTTTCGTGGAGAGAAAGGACATTTTAGATCAGGTTCTACCGTTCTGATAAGTGCCGACCTATTTATGAGCCTCCACGTACCTTTTTGAAGCCTGTTTTGCCAAACTGAAGTCATTCGAAGCGGACTGGAGATCCACAGTCGAACTGGTCCGTTGTTTCGTTTTCAAATAAACTCAAACTACTATCAGTCGATCCTACAGGACCTGTGGAGAAAACCTGTGCTAAACTGAAGCTGTTAAGTCTGAAGCCTATGCATGGCAGTTATTCAATGCTTCCTGCATGACGACCCGTCTGAACACTTTTAAAGGATCGTTTTGTAAAAGTTTAACAAACCCTAGATCGAGGATCATTGTCACGCAATATAATCATCAAACCTAGTCCTAACCGAGTGCTTTTTTGTGGGACATCCGGAAGAAGCAATGCTTGTGAAACAACATGATGTAGAATTCACCTTCGCTGGTTCCAAACGCTATAATTCATCAGGTTTTTAAGAGAATGCGATCACTTGATATTTTGCAGAATGGCAGGGGGATAGTCGCATATAACGGTTTTTAGTTTGAGTGAAAAACTGCCTTTTGAGTGGAGTTATGACTTTTTGAATAACGATCTCAAAAACTGACAGAACTCTCCTTACAACCTAATACGTTGGGCAACGTGATCGTGACGTCTACTGAGTCGCCAGGTACGTTGCACACTCTTCCAGCACTCCTGTGCAAACAAACAAACACACAGACAGACAAGCGCCGGTTCTCGCTTATATATAGTAGAATTATCTGTGGTATTCTTCGATATAGCAAAATGCATTCTACGCCTACTGAGAAACTTGGGCAGCTCGACAGGAGGTACATCCGCCCCCTGCTGGGGGGCGTGGCGTCATGAGGTACACCGCTGCTCTGCGGACCGGAAACTTTTGTTTTTCGTGTCAAAGGTTTCGTAAGGCAGCCGTCAGACTCTTGGTGAAGCCTAGGGGTTGGGGGTGGGTGAGCAAGGGGGATGAGAGGAAGATCGCAAGCCCCCCAACAGGGGGCGGGTTTACTTCCTGACCGTCCCCCAAAATTTTTAGGTTCTTTGAATGCCTTTTTTGCCTGCACGATTACTGGTGATGACCTGCCGATGGAGGAACCGTCGTCTACTCTCTGTCCTCGGATGGGCATGGTAACAATTCGCAGACCCAACGGAAGTAAGTCTTGGCCGGCGTCGACGTTCCAGATGGTGAAAATAAGTTTCTGCAATTTGAAGGTGAAACTACTTACGGAATGAATTTCATCACGAAATGCAGTGTTCTGCAAGAGCTCGTTCATGGCGAAAATCGACTGCCTTGTCACTATCGTATGCAGTTGACAGTTGCAGTATATTCTTTCAAAGCACCTGAAAAGCTGAGGAGTTGCATTCTCATGAGACAGACAGCTGAAGTCCGAGACTAGAAACATACTCTTCTCCCACGGAAAACCACATGCTGAATTCGTCGTGGTTGCACTTTAGCGACAGAGTTTCTCCCTTAGTCACTTGAACACGATGAGGCAGGTAGTAGACAGCTTGCATCCAGTGATCACGCCACTGTAAAATTCATCGTACGACTCGAATCTGACAACTACGCGTACCGACTACATGAATGACGAAATTTCACTTTTACATACCGGAAGTTGACCATAAAATAGGACAAGGCAAAGTAAAGTAAATACTCAATAACCGTTGGATGCCTAGGCAAACTGCCTTGAAGGAGCTCTTGCACTCGCTAGAATAACGGTTAATGCCTACATCTTTGCATGGAATAGTGGATGAACAGATACGCTGACCAAATATGCTAAGGGATCAGATCTTATTGTGAACAAAACTTGACAGCTCGACGTGCAATCCAGCAGTATAACAATCCTCCAAATTACTTCATTTGACACCTACGTGATATTCACTGCAGGCCCATTTTGGAGCCATGTCGATCCAGTGCCTACCCATGCCGTCCATGTCCAAATCCCACCTGAATACGGATTCTACGGCAGTAACCGAAACGTAATGAAGGTTTTACAGTCCTCACCACATCATAATCGCATCGACTTGCCCTGATTCTATGCAAACCGCTGACCTATCGAACGACTCATCGTAGATAATGGATTCAGCAGACTCAAAATTGAAGCTGAAAATGTATAACATGGCAGCGAAAATGCAATAAAAAACTTATTAATAAGAAAACTGGTAACAATGATTTGACAAATTATATTGACATGAAGCAGCAGATAAAGGACGCGGATTACCTCGTGCACCACGAATTTGAAACGGCCTAAGGTTTGGTTTACACTTGCGCCGCCACGCGGCGCGGCGTGACGGCCGCCATAGAAACCGATTTTTCGCGCCGCCCGGTTGATATTTATTCCGAATATGGTGCCACGCAGTACAGTAGCGCAACTATAAGGCAATTTGTGTCTTGCAGTCTAAGGCAATTTGTGTCTTGCATTCATCTAGAGCTTGTGGAATCGTTGGGAAATATATCACACTGATTGCTCAATGGCTATCGTAAGCTACAGCGTAGTTCAAACTCGAATTCAAAGAGCCTTCTCACCATAACGCATAGGGAGTAGACTGTGTAGGAGCGTCCAAAAAAGGGGATGACGAATGCTTCGGTTATACTTTATTTTTGAAATTCTTAGGGAGCAATCTCCATGAGGTTTTCTCACAATCTTCCGACATTCATGTAGAGTCGCTGTAGACATGGTAAGGCGTATATTGTCAGCTGACCAATGGTATAAAAGCACATTGATTCCTCCAGGTAGTTAACAGAAATGGAACGCGACTTAGAAGAAAAGGTACTCATGGTGAGCTTTTGGGATGCTATTTTGATAGGATGTAGAGCAGTGTGAGCGGAGTTCAGAACCACAATTAGTTTTTGCTGAATGCTTTTTTAAAGACCTCAAAAAGAGGTGTGAAAACGTGAGAGCAACACTCATCAGCCCCTATGACATCCCACGGGTTGCGCCTCGGTGGCGCAGTCAATAGGAGTGCCACCTCATAGAAGCACACACCAGCGGGCCTTCGAGTTCGAGTCCGTGTACTGCCAATATTTTTGCACATATTAGTTTGAGATGTTCTCATGATAACATGAGTCAATTTTTCAATGCTTACAGCAAGCCAAGGTTGTCTACCTGCGCCCTGATATGTGCTAGTTTTTCAGCGATGCGTATCTGCACCATATCATTTCTCTGCTCTTCCTTTTTAGTCAACAGCTATGGGACAAAACTATGAAACAAGTAAACACAAGCGTTTGTCACACTAGCAGCATCTTACAAAAGCCAGTGAGGAACAATCTTCTCCATCTTCGTCAAGGTCCCATTTTCACTATACTACCTTTGAAGTCCGATGGTGAAGATGTATAGATGGGCGCGTGGAGCGCAGTCGGAGGAGGCGCCGGCTGCCGCCTGCACCCTATACCAGGTTCCTGGTTCGGATTTCCCGCTCAGGCCAAGCAATTCTTCCATCCCTCCGGCATCGGTGAATTGGTACCAGACTTGTCTGGAAAGGATAAAGCGCTGACTTGTTCATCGGCTGGCCACCGCAAGTCATTGTATGGCCAAATACGCATTCAACTCGCCTCCACGACATCCTGTAGAAGTAGAATGCGTGGCGCATCCCAAAGGGGATTGAATAACGCCGTCCTTTATCCTTATCCTTTATCCATGCATGTCTTCAAGAAACTGGTGCTGACTAAATTCTGCTGTTGACTAAATTTTGTTCATTGCTGCCTTCAGAATTTAAGGTGCCTCTGTCTACGTCTGATTGTTGTCTTGTGACTTTTTTGGTAGAACTTGTTGCTTTTTCTCATTTGTTTTGCGCGTGAGTGTCGTGCTTACGCTCTGAATAAATAAATAAATAAATGTAAAGATATGGCCCGGGTTCATAATATTCAACCGTAAGATATGCGAGGGCGCGTGTAGCGCAGTCGGAGGAGGCGCCGACTGTCGCGTGGACCCGATACCAGGTTCTTTGTTCGTATTTCCCACTCAGGCCAACCAAGCCTTCCATCCCTCCGGGGTCGGTGAATTGGTACCAGACTTGTCTGGGAAGGATAGAGCGCTGACTTGTTTATCGGCTGGCCACCGCAAGTCATTGTATGGCCAAACACGCATTCAAATCGTCTCCACGATATCCCGTAGAAGTAGAATGCGTGGCGCATCCCAAAAGTGATTGGATAACGCCGTTCTTTATCCTTTAAGGCGCCTTTTATACTCCCGCCGCGGCGCGGCGCGTCAATTTGGGGAGCGGCGCGAACAGTCGTGCCGCGCCCTGATTTTGACGCGCCGCTGCGCGATTACAGTTAGAAAGGAGAGCGTCAGGGACGCGGCCACGAGCATCTGCGCACTACGGCCCGTGCTCCGGAAACGGTCCACGAGTCATTGAGGGACCAAAACAGAAAGGATTCTTCTGGTTGATCAGCGCAATGAATCCTGTCAATGTTTGTCGTGGGATTCCTATGGGGAGCGACGAATCCTCCCTTAAGCTTGGAGACGAAGTCGTCCGCTCAACCTACGGTTGAAACTGGTGAGTGTGGTATTGAGTCGAATCCCCTGCAATGCAAACGGCACTAAACCACTCCTTATTTTGCGACATGTGCGGGTCCAAAAGTAAAACTGCTGGAACGTACCCATCGTCAAGAATCACTCAAAATTCTTTCTCATATGGCCACTAGGGTCAATGTGTACTAAGCATATCTTTAGCGTGGTATATCAAGCTTCGTGAATGTCTACAGATCTCTATTCTCTTCCTAGGTTACAGAAGGTACGGGCTAAGGTCATGGTCACCGATTTCGCCCAAACTCCCTAATCAACCGAACCTACCGTAATCGCCCGTAATTTCAAAAAACGATGTCAGATTCGTGACCTGCACCCAACCCCCCCCCTCCTTCACAATAGGAGAAGTTTGGTCGAAGAGGTAAAATCTCCCACCCCACGCCGAGTCTGCCGCGGCTGATCGCGCCGCGCCGCGCCCTTCCCTTCAGCGGCGCGATTCGCCGAATACCGTAACCCAAAATTCCGTCAAGTGTGGTGTTTTGCGGCGGCGGAGTATAAAAGCGATGAGGCGCCGCCTCGCGGCGCGAAAAATCGATGGCCATGCCGACTATCACGCCGCGCCGCGCTGCGGCGCAAGTATGAAAGGCGCCTAAGATATGCGAACTGGTGTGCAGTTACGGTATGCAGGCGCAAGCCTTGATTTGTTGTAAGCACTGATGGTCTAAAATTGACTCTTGTGATAACGAGAAAGCGTAATAATAACAAACTAATGTATGCAAAAATATTGGCACCTCTCGATCTCGAACTCAAAAGCCAGCCGGTGTGCTCCTATGAGGCGGTACTCCACCCAACTGCGACACCGAGGCACGTCTCGTGGGGTGTTATAGGGTTGATGAGTGCTGCGCATACGTTTTCACACCTCTTTTTCAGGCCTTTAAAAAAGCGTTCAGCAAAAGCTAACTGTGATTCTGGACTCCACTCACACGGCTCTATATCCTGTCAAAATAGTACCATAAAAGTTGGGAATCCTCCCTTGTTAAATCTCGACAAAATAAAAAGCCAAAGTGTAACCTATATACGAAGTGCTTAAAGTAGTCCTTGTATGAACAGTTGAAAAAATCTTTTGTGGAACACATGCTGCTAATCCCTCTTCCACAAAAGGTAGCCATAGAGGTGGAGGTGTGGCAGACTTGCTGAGGAGGCTAGACTAACTATTGGTTCAAAACTCTTGACAAAAAAATTGACAAAGAAAACCTACGAAAAGGCTAGAATAGGCTCGGTTAGTCGCGAGAACTGGTGAGGTTTCAACTGTGACAACTGTACATCATACACGGCGGACGTCCCCGTGCATTTCCCCAGTGGGCAGTCGCCTGAAAAAGTTTGACCATCAGTCTCCTTTGTATTATTCTCTGAAAAGTCAAACGAGAATATCTAAACCTTCAGAAAGTCTTGGCACTCGATTGAACTTGGAAAGAAAGCCACTCCGAACAGGCTGCACCCAGACGCGAGCCAGTGACGGAACAACGCGGCAGCCGGGCTGGAAACAAACGCACTGTATTACTGCCGTTCATTCGCTCATTCGCTCATTCATTCATTTATTCATTCATTCATTACGCCGTTTAAGACAGACGTTATACAGAGACATGAACAACATCATTACAATAGAAACGACTACAGAATAATAGAGATGCTGGAATCTTGGAGGATAATAGAATAATTACGCGCTTTTTCCACATTGTTGTGAAATGTGGAGAAAGCCCATCTCGCCCACCTGTACATGACTTGTCAACGCTTCTTTGAATGTCCTTAGAGCACCTTCTCCAATTAGTTCCGTGTCAAACACCTTAAAAAATGAGGAAGTACTATATCAAGAAAGTGTATTTGAGAGAACACTCACTTCGGCAACAATTATGTTTGGTTTTTCCGACAATGGAGACAGTTCTGTAGAGCGCGATGAAATAACCTGAAACCTTAGAATGAATGAGAAGAGAAACGTCTGAAGACATTTAAAAATTTTCAAATCTTTCCACGATTAGCTGCCACGAAAGATAGTACAATCAGTTTAGCTTTTCTACTCTGTTTAAACAACTTTGAGAACGACCTAAGCCAGATGGTGTCAGACTCCTCAACGATACCGCCGGTATCATCTCACGGGGGAATCACCATATGGGCCTACGGAGCAAGTAATACAGAGATACAGATACGATAACCGATATACCGTTACCGGCCGGTAAGCGGTTGATGAATCCGGCCCCTGGTCTAGCCGAAGAGCACAGCGAGTAAGCGAGCCGTACAGTCCACCTTTCACTATCTTCAAGTATTTCCTAGTACTAGGTCCTTAAATTCTTTAGTTCTCACGAATTAAGCGTTCGCTTCACGCTCAGCCTCACCCGTCTCAGCTAATCACCATGACTCCATCCCTAGTCAACTGGTACTACCAGCAGACTCTCAAAGGTAGGTCGAAACAGCGATCATGGGGATTATGCCGCTCCTCTACCCATTGCGCCAGCGCCGCTCATTGGTCATCGCTGTTTGCAGTCAACTTGAGCCTGCAGGCAGAGGGCTAAGGCCCTGTTTATACTTCCGACGCCAAGCGACTCGACGGTATGTTAAGTGGCCAAATTGATCGATCGCGTCGCTCAATCAATATGGCCGCTATACGTGGCGTCGCGTCGCTCGGTGTCGAAGTATAAACGGGGCCTAACGCCGCCAACTTCCATCGACCCTAACTCTGCGCAAAGTTGTATTGTAGTCGAGATATTTGCATTTTGTTGTTTCCCAGAGGTGGCGATTGTGCCCATGTACACTATAACACTAGGGCTGTTCCGACCTACCGTTGAGTGTTTCCTGGTTAGTCTTGACTGGAAAACTCTAGTCGCTGAATGGTCCAATAGGTGAAAACAGTAGGTCATAGCTGGCAGCAAACGCTCATTGCACATAGCTTCACGACAACATGTAGAGCAACAACACCTTGCGCATCCCAAGGCCAATCCACTAAAGCTTATCTCCATTTTTTACAGAAAACTCATGTCCCAGCTTCTCAACCAACTTTCCAAATCGAAGTGCCAGACTGAACAATACAAAAACAGTACAAGAAACCAAATGAGATTTAGGTCCCTGCTACGGAATGGTGGTTGTAGAAGAGTTTTGGTAGTTGCAACAGCAGTGGACCACGTTAGCAAACACTTGATTCGCAGATTCTATGAAGCTCATGATAAACTCGTTTAAAGGGAATCGGTGAGAAGCAGGAAGCTGCAGACCTCAATTCGATTCCTCCACTGACTGGCCTCAACGATCGAACGGGCACAATCAGCCATTGGCTGAAAGACCTCAACAGCAGTTACTTTTTCTGCACCTTCCCGAGCGGCCATCAATGACAACAATCCAGTTCCCGTTCCTAAACAATTCAGTTTGGAAGATATAGTGCAATAGAAGGCGTAAAAATCATGATATCAGTGGCTAAATCTTTCCTAAAAATACTGTTATAAATATGAAGATAATAAACAAACCTATGTCTAGGACATGTGATGCAACGTTTTGCTTTTTCTTCTCCTCTATAACGGTGCGCAGACCAGCAAGGAACATATCATTTCTGTTGTAGTCCAAGATCATATCAGCAAATCTGCTCCTATAATATAGCACATACATGTTGTTACAGGATGTTTTGTTGCGATCAAAGTTCTTGCGCCAGGCGGGACTCGAACCCGCATCTTCTGCTTTCCGAGCAGCGATGTTCGCCTTACACCACCGGCGCTGTTTGACCGCACGTAACATCCGCGATATCCTCGAGGTCCGTCAGCATCCACCCGTGATACGGGGATGGGCGGCCGCTGACATCAGCATGGAACCGGTTAAGCTGAAGACCTTACTAGTAACAATGTTCTAACACATTTGCTTAAGCTTGGAGCGGCTGGTAGAGAGGCTATATGTTGCTAAAGGATGTTTTATTGCGATCAAAACTCTTGTGCCAGGCGAGACTCGAACCCGCATCTTCGGCTTTCCGGACAGCGATGTTCGCCTTACACCACAGCACATACAGTTTTAAGCTAGCATGTCTCGGCTTTGAGAGAGAAGAAGAAGAAGTATAGAACACGACTCGCTGAAGTATTTACCACTAAAAAGCCAAAAGAAGTCCACCAGACTCAAAACTAGTGTTTACCTTTGAGACGATGTGGTTCCGTACCACTATAATTACATTAGTTCTCTAAGCTAAGCTGAAGCCATCCGACATGAAGCTGAAGAAGCTGCTCTAAGGAGAACCACACCTCCCACGAGGTGACCGATCGCGAACCCAACGCCGAAGCCGCTTCAGGAACATCATCATCAGGACTCATGACTTCATAGGGGAACGAATGAAGTGAAAGCCTTTTTGAGTTTATCTAGTCGACCAAAGGCAAGCCGTGAAAAGTCACAGTTTCAGTAGTCTCCCTCCCTACGAAGACTGGAGAACTCTTGTTGGAGAGCTCCACAAGCCACATAATCTTCATCCGTAATTCTGTCCGATCGAAGTATCTGTTGTCTCCAAATTCTTCTTGGAGTCGAATCGTCGCCTCCGTTGCTAAGGGCCTGTTCATAGACCGGGACGGGAGCGATAGGGCAAAGCATACGTATGGATTTTTTTCAGGCGAGAGCTCCCGATATGCTCTCGTATGCCTTGCCCTGTCGCTCCTGTCGTGGAGTATGAACAGGCCCTAAGGGCTTCACTTTTTGCACCAAGACGAGGTATAAACGTTCAGGAATAGGAGTACCAAGGCGACCATCAACTCTGGTATCTACAAAAATATCTTGTGGACCTTTGGAAAGGAAGATGCCACCGTGGTCAACATCGATGAAGAACACAATCGTTTCGTTCATCATCTCCAGTGTCGAGGGAGAAAGTTGTGAGATAGCAATGCAGTCTACTTGGCAAAGGTTGCCGTCCCAGAAACCCGAGAGAACACTGCTAAACTATCTGTGCTGGCAAAAAGCAGCACTCTTTCACTCATAGTTGTCAATGGAGAACATCACCACAGCTACTAATTCTCAACTGCGCATTTCTTTTCAGAAGTCTTACACTTTCGCCTTGCAAGCACCATCATCTTGGAACCTGATACCAGCAAAGCTAATAGAAAAATATATAAAGGCATTTGGTCTAGCACATGAGAGAATGAGAGACCAAATGCCTTTATTTATCTTTCCGTTAAATTTGCTGGCATCAGGTTCCAAGATGGGAGTGCTTCCCTACACATTGAGCAGAAATACATAATCACTAAATTCCGAATATTAGCCACTAAGGCCCCGTTTATACTTCCGACGCCGAGCGACGCGACGGCATGTAAAGTCGCCAAATTGATCGATCGCGTTGCTCAATCAATATGGCCACTATGCGTGGCGTCCCGTTGCTCGGCGTCGAAGTATAAACGGGGCCTATACCTCCCACGCGGAGCGATGCGACGGCATGTGAAGTAGCCAAATTGATCGATCGCGTCGCTCGATCAATGCGGCCGCAATACGTGGCGTCCCGTCGCTCAGCAACGAAGTAAAAACGGCCCCTAGTGCCATCCTTGCCAACACCTTTGCAAACCGTGGCTGGTGTGTCACCAAGACGATTTTCCCTCACCACGCTTGTCGAGAAAAGGATTGAAGAATTTTCCCGGTGTTTTTATGGAAGATTATTCGTTACTTCAAAAAAAAAAAGCCATGAAGAAAGAACCTCGCAATTTCCTGTGCCAAGTCATGGTCTTCATCAGCAACTTCCCATTCTCGTTCTCCTGTCACATGGTTAATCTTCTGGAGGAACATCCAACTGAAGAAGCACATACCATATCATGGTTTTCACGAGCATATTCCGAAAGGTAAGCCGTATGAAAACCCTATAGGACGAAACTTAACGATGCGTTTGAAGAAACATTCATCTAGGTAATATTTTCATCTACAAATGCTGCAAAGTTACGGTAAATAATGCGAAGGAAAAACAACAAAATGGAGTAGTAAAACATCACAACGTGATGAACTTGGTGACTTAGCCAGTGACAAGAATATGAGCAAGACATTCAGGAATACTACAACATAAATCAGTACAAAAAACAACAAAAAAGACTAGAAGCTGCCACACCAAGAAGTGAGTCAAAATAACTTAGAATGCGACAGCAGTGGGTGTTAACAATCGGCTGGCATCGAAAGACTCGAAAGTGCAAACGCAAGGACCAACGAGAAAACAGAAAACTCTAACCAGAACAACAAAGATCATATCTAGCGAGTATCGAGATTAAGAAACCGGTTTCCATGAAACGACGCCGTATTCAAATGTCTATCTCGCCGATTTGTGCTTGAAGCTCTTCAAGTGATATGCTATCCTTCACATCAGGCTCTGTGTTCCACGATTTGATCGATTCGCAGCAAAGCTTGTGTATAGGCCAGTCGAACTTTTGGCACTCAACCGAGCAGTACGGCAACTAAAAACACGTCCATATAGGACCCATGGCTCAGAAGAAAAAGGTTCATAATAAGCACCTTGCACTTGGAACAACGTTTCTTCGCCGTACACGAGCCGCATGTCGCACAAAATTTGCTGACCATTAGCAACCTCTGCCCGAACAGACCTTGGACGATGTACTCGAATGCGGTTGGTCTCTCACCGAATGGCGTTTTAGACATAGCCTAAGACAGCGTATTGGAAGGAAAACACGAAGAAGCCTTCAAGGAAGGCAACCCTAACCTTAGCCATTGTCTCGTAGAGGAGAGAGTGGTGATACGGAAATGCAGCTATCGCGTTCCTAAGCAACGTCTCTTGGTTCTTCCTGAAAACTGGTGATTAATTTACGTAACCTTTGTCCCTCATATTTAGATGAACATCAAAACATTTTATTTGACACATCACACAGCTGGAGAACATTAGTGTTTATTCTTAATGCTTCTGTGCCACGCAGGTTTGTTATAGTGGAACAACTTTATTCGGCCGACGTTTCGACAACTTCGTCGTTTTCAAAGGCCTGAAAGAAGTTCGAAACCTAAGACCAGACACTCATTTCGGCAAAAAACGTGCTTCTCCAGCTCTGTCAGTTTCAATATTTCTTACGAGTGTCAAGCGGAATCCTACTCAAGCAAGCCGAACTCACCGTTGTTCCACAAGTACTGAGGGAGTGCTCAGCTACGCTAACACCATTGAGCAACTGAGACCTACCAACTGCTGATCCATACTGATGTTAAGTGTATAGATTGCACGGTCTCAGAGTTCGCACAGCGGGATAAACGGCAAAAACTCACTGGTGATCGAAATGCACTCACTTCGGTTATTCATTGTTGGGTTACGCTCGCGGATCCAGAAGGCCTCTAGGACCTTTCTGGGACCGATCTCACTATCACGAAGCAACACGGTGCATTTAATATTAAAATCGTCTCCGTGATGGACATCCACTCGATGTTTACCGAGTGGAGTTACCAAACTACGCTTTTCCTTACCAGCAAGATGTTCCCTGATACGAACGCTTAGCGCTCTCCCTGTTTCCCCAATATATAGCTCCCCACAGCTTAAACACTGAATTTGGTAAACCACACCTTTCTGCGCACAGTCTCCACTCCGTCCATAAGGGCAGATCACGCAGTCTCTCGCTATACATGAGCGGTCGTAAAGCCTATTGCGAACTAGCAGTCGCTTGATGTTGTGTCCTGGTATGTAGACCAGCACAACATCATCGTCCAAATTTGCTCGCACCAGGCATAGACGTACAGCTGCCGTGATCTCAGAAATAAAGGGTAATTGGAGACATATTTTGTTTTCCCGCGCATTTGCACCACGCCTAGATCCCATCCGGCCATTTCGTTGCCTTGGATCGTACCCATTGAGACGTGCAATATTGTGGGCAAGCATACGTGATTCCTCGCGCTCCTCATGTCCCGTGCACGCACCCACTGCCGTTCTGTACATGTTGCGAAGCACAGCACGTTTCACAGACAGAGGGTGAGAAGATTTTGCATGGACTATGATGTTCTTGGAGCTACCCTTACGATACCATTTCATATTGAAAGAGCCGTTTGCTACCCTAATTTGAGTGTTCAAGTAGGGTAGCCAGCCTTCACACGGAGTTTCTCGAGTGAACTTAATGTTTTGTGATTGTGTATTAAGGATGTTGAACAACTCATCCATCTCAGATTGCGTTGTCGTTATTATACAACAATCATCAATGTATCGACAGTACATTATGGGAAGGCGCTCCAGTGCTGGTCGTTCCACTCTGCT
>CANDYH010000578.1:0-14018 GCA_947396885.1 Heligmosomoides polygyrus polygyrus | reverse complement strand
AGGAACACCTACCAATATTCTAGAAAATCTGGGCCTAGTAAGGAACACATTGCCAACAATTTAGGTCTGCGTTGTGCAATCCTGAGGAAAGGTAACTCAAACATAACAGCTTGTGAAAGCTTTCAACAGAAAATATTCTGCGCACTGTGTTGCATAGTATGAAAACTGTTTAGGTGGACAGAGCTTCAGAAACATCCTGCACATCCTGCTGAGGAGGAACATATAGAATGAAACAATGAGTTGAGGTGTACCTTCTCCGGAATGAAGAAACTGAAACGTATCTCTAGCTAGCGAGCAGCGAACTGCGACGCGTTCTGTTGGGAACGATGGAGATTGTTTTTCACTATTCTTATAGAAGATCACTACAAGATTTATCACAAACCAGCAAAGAAAACACCTCGAAAAAAACGGGCAGATCGAGGAACACCTAACAAAGTTCTAGAAAATCTGGGCATAATAAGAAACACATTGCCAACAATCTAGGTATGCGTAGTACCATCCTGAGGAAAGCTAGTACAAACAGTTAACAGTTAATAGTTTGTGAATGCTTCCAACAGAAAATAATCTGCGCACTGTGTTGCAGAGTATGAAAACTGTTTAGGTGAACATAGCTTCAGAAACATCCAGCACGTCCTGCTGAGGAGGAACATATAAAATGAAACCCTGAGTTGAGGTGTTCCTTCTCCGGAATGAAGAAACTGAAACCTGTCTCTATTTGACGGGCAGCGAACGACGACTCGTTGTGTTGGGCACAATGGAGATTGCTCACAACTTCTGTTATATAACATCAACACAGATTTATCACAAACCAGTAAAGAACACAACGCGAGAAAAAAACATGCATATCGAGGAACACCTACCAATATTCTAGAAAATCTGGGCCTAGTAAGGAACACATTGCCAACAATTTAGGTCTGCGTTGTGCAATCCTGAGGAAAGGTAACTCAAACATAACAGCTTGTGAAAGCTTTCAACAGAAAATGTTCTACGCACTGTGTTGCAGAGTATGAAAACTGTTTAAGTGAACAGAGCTTCAGAAACATCCAGCACGTCCTGCTGAGGAGGAACATATAGAATGGAACCCTGAGTTGAGGTGTTCCTTCTGCGGAATGAAGAAACTGAAACGTGTCTCTAGTTAGCGAGCAGCGAACTGCGACGCGTTCTGTTGGGAACGATGGAGATTGTTTTTAACTACTCTTGCAGAAGATCACTACAAGATTTATCACAAACCAGCAAAGAACACACCTCGAAAAAAAACGGGCAGATCGAGGAACACCTAACAAAGTTCTAGAAAATCTGGGCATAATAAGAAACACATTGCCAACAATCTAGATCCGCGTTGTGCAAGCCTGAGGAAAGGTAGCTCAAACATAACAGCTTGTAAAAGCTTCCAACAGAAAAGGTTCTATGCACTGTGTTGCAGAGTATGAAAACTGTTTAAGTGAACAGAGCTTCAGAAACATCCAGCACGTCCTGCTGAGGAGGAACATATAGAATGGAACCCTGAGTTGAGGTGTTCCTTCTGCGGAATGAAAAAACTGAAACGTGTCTCTAGCTAGCGAGCAGCGAACTGCGACGCGTTCTGTTGGGAACGATGGAGATTGTTTTTAACTACTCTTACAGAAGATCACTACAAGATTTATCGCAAACCAAAAAAGAACACAAAGCTAAGAAACGCGGGCAAATCGAGGAACACCTAACAAAATTCTAGAAAATCTGGGCATAATAAGAAACACATTGCCAACAATCTAGGTCTGCGTTTTGCGAGCCTGAGGAAAGGTAGCTCAAACATAACAGCTTGTAAAAGCTTCCAACAGAAAAGGTTCTACGCACTGTGTTGCAGAGTATGAAAACTGTTTATGTGAACAGAGCTTCAGAAACATCCAGCACGTCCTGCTGAGGAGGAACATATAAAATGAAACCCTGAGTTGAGGTGTTCCTTCTCCGGAATGAAGAAACTGAAACGTGTCTCTATTTGACGGGCAGCGAACGACGACTCGTTGTGTTGGGCACAATGGAGATTGCTCACAACTTCTGTTATATAACATCAGTACAGATTTATCACATACCAGTAAAGAACACACCGCGAGAAAAAAAATGCATATCGAGGAACACCTAACAAAATTCTAGAAAATCTGGGCCTAGTAAGGATCACATTGCCAACAATCTAGGTCTGCGTTGTGCAAGCCTAAGGAAAGGTAGCTCAAAAATAACAGCTTGTGAAAGCTTCCAACAGAAAATAATCCGCGCACTGTGTTGCAGAGTATGAAAACTGTTTAGGTGAACAAGGCATCAGAAACCTCCAGCACGTCCTGCTGAGGAGGAACATATAGAATGAAACCCTGAGTTGAGGTGTTCCTTCTCCGGAATGAAGAAACTGAAACGTGTCTCTAGCTAGCGAGCAGCGAACTGCGACGCGTTCTGTTGGGAACGATGGAGATTGTTTTTAACTACTCTTGCAGAAGATCACTACAAGATTTATCACAAACCAGCAAAGAACACACCTCGAAAAAAAAAACGGGCAGATCGAGGAACACCTAACAAAGTTCTAGAAAATCTGGGCATAATAAGAAACATTGCCAACAATCTAGGTATGCGTAGTACCATCCTGAGGAAAGCTAGTACAAACATAATAGTTTGTGAAAGCTTCCAACAGAAAATAATCTGCGCACTGTGTTCCAGAGAATGAGATCGAATTAGGCGAACAAGGCTTCAGAAGCATCAGCACATCCTGCTGAGGAGGAATATAAAAAACGAAACCCTCAGTCGAAATGTGTCTTCACCGGAATTGAGAAACTAAAACGTGTCTCTAGTTGACGGGCAGCGAACGATGACGCGTTGTGTTGGACACGATGGAGATTGCTCACAACTTCTGTTATATAACATCAACACAGATTTATCAGAAACCAGTAAAGAACACACCGCGAGAAAAAAACATGCATATCGAGGAACACCTAACAAAATTCTAGAAAAATCTGGGCCCAGTAAGGAACACATTGCCAACAATCTAGGTCTGCGTTGTGCAATCCTGAGGAAAGGTAGCTCAAACATAAGAGCTTGTGAAAGCTTCTAACAGAAATGCTCTACGCGCAGTGTTGCAGAGTATGAGATCGAATTAGGCGTACAGGGCTTCAGAAGCATCAGCACATCCCGCTGAGGAGGAATATAAAGAACGAAACCCATAGCCGAAATGTGTCTTCACCGGAATTGAGAAACTAAAACGTGTCTTTAGTTGAAGAGCAGCGAACGACGACGCGTTGTGTTGGACACGATGGAGATTGCTCAAAACTCCTCTTATATAGGATCAGTAAAAGATTTATCACAAATCAGTAAAGAACACACCGCGAGAAAAAAAGGGCAGATCGAGGAACACCTAACAAAGTTCTAGAAAATCTGGGCATAATAAGAAACACATTGCCAACAATCTAGGTCTGCGTTGTGCAATCCTGAGGAAAAGTAGCTCAGACATAACACCTTGTGAAAGCTTCCAACAGTAAATGTCCTACCCCCTGTGCTGCAGAGTATGAAAACTGTTTAAGTGAACAGAGCTTCAGAAACATCCTGCACATCCTGCTGAGGAGGAACATATAGAATGAAACAATGAGTTGAGGTGTACCTTCTCCGGAATGAAGAAACTGAAACGTATCTCTAGCTAGCGAGCAGCGAACTGCGACGCGTTCTGTTGGGAACGATGGAGATTGTTTTTCACTCTTCTTATAGAAGATCACTACAAGATTTATCACAAACCAGCAAAGAAAACACCTCGAAAAAAACGGGCAGATCGAGGAACACCTAACAAAGTTCTAGAAAATCTGGGCATAATAAGAAACACATTGCCAACAATCTAGGTATGCGTAGTACCATCCTGAGGAAAGGTAGCTCAAACATAACAGCTTGTGAAAGCTTCCAACAGAAAATATTCTACGCACTGTGTTGCAGAGTATGAAAACTGTTTAAGTGAACAGAGCTTCAGAAACATCCAGCACGTCCTGCTGAGGAGGAACATATAAAATGAAACCCTGAGTTGAGGTGTTCCTTCTCCGGAATAAAGAAACTGAAACGTGTCTCTATTTGACGGGCAGCGAACGACGACTCGTTGTGTTGGGCACGATGGAGATTGCTCACAACTTCTGTTATATAACATCAACACAGATTTATCAGAAACCAGTAAAGAACACACCGCGAGAAAAAACATGCATATCGAGGAACACCTAACAAAGTTCTAGAAAATCTGGGCATAATAAGAAACACATTGCCAACAATCTAGATCCGCGTTGTGCAAGCCTGAGGAAAGGTAGCTCAAACATAACAGCTTGTAAAAGCTTCCAACAGAAAAGGTTCTACGCACTGTGTTGCAGAGTATGAAAACTGTTTAAGTGAACAGAGCTTCAGAAACATCCAGCGCGGCCTGCTGAGGAGGAACATATAGAATGAAACAGTGAGTTGAGGTGTTCCTTCTGCGGAATGAAGAAACTGAAACGTGTCTCTAGCTAGCGAGCAGCGAACTGCGACGCGTTCTGTTGGGAACGATGGAGATTGTTTTTAACTACTCTTACAGAAGATCACTACAAGACTTATCGCAAACCAAAAAAGAACACAAAGCTAAGAAACGCGGGCAAATCGAGGAACACCTAACAAAATTCTAGAAAATCTGGGCATAATAAGAAACACATTGCCAACAATCTAGGCCTGCGTTGTGCAAGCCTGAGAAAAGGTAGCTCAAACATAACAGCTTGTGAAAGCTTCCAACAGAAAATATTCTACGCACTGTGTTGCAGAGTATGAAAACTGTTTAGGTGGACAGAGCTTCAGAAACATCCTGCACATCCTGCTGAGGAGGAACATATAGAATGAAACAATGAGTTGAGGTGTACCTTCTCCGGAATGAAGAAACTGAAACGTATCTCTAGCTAGCGAGCAGCGAACTGCGACGCGTTCTGTTGGGAACGATGGAGATTGTTTTTCACTATTCTTATAGAAGATCACTACAAGATTTATCACAAACCAGCAAAGAAAACACCTCGAAAAAAACGGGCAGATCGAGGAACACCTAACAAAGTTCTAGAAAATCTGGGCATAATAAGAAACACATTGCCAACAATCTAGGTATGCGTAGTACCATCCTGAGGAAAGCTAGCACAAACATAATAGTTTGTGAATGCTTCCAACAGAAAATAATCTGCGCACTGTGTTGCAGAGTATGAAAACTGTTTAGGTGAACATAGCTTCAGAAACATCCAGCACGTCCTGCTGAGGAGGAACATATAAAATGAAACCCTGAGTTGAGGTGTTCCTTCTCCGGAATGAAGAAACTGAAACCTGTCTCTATTTGACGGGCAGCGAACGACGACTCGTTGTGTTGGGCACAATGGAGATTGCTCACAACTTCTGTTATATAACATCAACACAGATTTATCACAAACCAGTAAAGAACACAACGCGAGAAAAAAACATGCATATCGAGGAACACCTACCAATATTCTAGAAAATCTGGGCCTAGTAAGGAACACATTGCCAACAATTTAGGTCTGCGTTGTGCAATCCTGAGGAAAGGTAACTCAAACATAACAGCTTGTGAAAGCTTTCA
Source organism: Heligmosomoides polygyrus polygyrus (assembly GCA_947396885.1). NCBI lineage: Eukaryota > Metazoa > Nematoda > Chromadorea > Rhabditida > Heligmosomidae > Heligmosomoides > Heligmosomoides polygyrus. The sequence continues at coordinate 8,431 of CANDYH010000578.1, read as the reverse complement.
ACAGAAAATGTTCTACGCACTGTGTTGCAGAGTATGAAAACTGTTTAAGTGAACAGAGCTTCAGAAACATCCAGCACGTCCTGCTGAGGAGGAACATATAGAATGGAACCCTGAGTTGAGGTGTTCCTTCTGCGGAATGAAGAAACTGAAACGTGTCTCTAGTTAGCGAGCAGCGAACTGCGACGCGTTCTGTTGGGAACGATGGAGATTGTTTTTAACTACTCTTGCAGAAGATCACTACAAGATTTATCACAAACCAGCAAAGAACACACCTCGAAAAAAAACGGGCAGATCGAGGAACACCTAACAAAGTTCTAGAAAATCTGGGCATAATAAGAAACACATTGCCAACAATCTAGATCCGCGTTGTGCAAGCCTGAGGAAAGGTAGCTCAAACATAACAGCTTGTAAAAGCTTCCAACAGAAAAGGTTCTATGCACTGTGTTGCAGAGTATGAAAACTGTTTAAGTGAACAGAGCTTCAGAAACATCCAGCACGTCCTGCTGAGGAGGAACATATAGAATGGAACCCTGAGTTGAGGTGTTCCTTCTGCGGAATGAAAAAACTGAAACGTGTCTCTAGCTAGCGAGCAGCGAACTGCGACGCGTTCTGTTGGGAACGATGGAGATTGTTTTTAACTACTCTTACAGAAGATCACTACAAGATTTATCGCAAACCAAAAAAGAACACAAAGCTAAGAAACGCGGGCAAATCGAGGAACACCTAACAAAATTCTAGAAAATCTGGGCATAATAAGAAACACATTGCCAACAATCTAGGTCTGCGTTTTGCGAGCCTGAGGAAAGGTAGCTCAAACATAACAGCTTGTAAAAGCTTCCAACAGAAAAGGTTCTACGCACTGTGTTGCAGAGTATGAAAACTGTTTATGTGAACAGAGCTTCAGAAACATCCAGCACGTCCTGCTGAGGAGGAACATATAAAATGAAACCCTGAGTTGAGGTGTTCCTTCTCCGGAATGAAGAAACTGAAACGTGTCTCTATTTGACGGGCAGCGAACGACGACTCGTTGTGTTGGGCACAATGGAGATTGCTCACAACTTCTGTTATATAACATCAGTACAGATTTATCACATACCAGTAAAGAACACACCGCGAGAAAAAAAATGCATATCGAGGAACACCTAACAAAATTCTAGAAAATCTGGGCCTAGTAAGGATCACATTGCCAACAATCTAGGTCTGCGTTGTGCAAGCCTAAGGAAAGGTAGCTCAAAAATAACAGCTTGTGAAAGCTTCCAACAGAAAATAATCCGCGCACTGTGTTGCAGAGTATGAAAACTGTTTAGGTGAACAAGGCTTCAGAAACCTCCAGCACGTCCTGCTGAGGAGGAACATATAGAATGAAACCCTGAGTTGAGGTGTTCCTTCTCCGGAATGAAGAAACTGAAACGTGTCTCTAGCTAGCGAGCAGCGAACTGCGACGCGTTCTGTTGGGAACGATGGAGATTGTTTTTAACTACTCTTGCAGAAGATCACTACAAGATTTATCACAAACCAGCAAAGAACACACCTCGAAAAAAAAAACGGGCAGATCGAGGAACACCTAACAAAGTTCTAGAAAATCTGGGCATAATAAGAAACATTGCCAACAATCTAGGTATGCGTAGTACCATCCTGAGGAAAGCTAGTACAAACATAATAGTTTGTGAAAGCTTCCAACAGAAAATAATCTGCGCACTGTGTTCCAGAGAATGAGATCGAATTAGGCGAACAAGGCTTCAGAAGCATCAGCACATCCTGCTGAGGAGGAATATAAAAAACGAAACCCTCAGTCGAAATGTGTCTTCACCGGAATTGAGAAACTAAAACGTGTCTCTAGTTGACGGGCAGCGAACGATGACGCGTTGTGTTGGGCACGATGGAGATTGCTCACAACTTCTGTTATATAACATCAACACAGATTTATCAGAAACCAGTAAAGAACACACCGCGAGAAAAAAACATGCATATCGAGGAACACCTAACAAAATTCTAGAAAATCTGGGCCCAGTAAGGAACACATTGCCAACAATCTAGGTCTGCGTTGTGCAATCCTGAGGAAAGGTAGCTCAAACATAAGAGCTTGTGAAAGCTTCTAACAGAAATGCTCTACGCGCAGTGTTGCAGAGTATGAGATCGAATTAGGCGTACAGGGCTTCAGAAGCATCAGCACATCCCGCTGAGGAGGAATATAAAGAACGAAACCCATAGCCGAAATGTGTCTTCACCGGAATTGAGAAACTAAAACGTGTCTTTAGTTGAAGAGCAGCGAACGACGACGCGTTGTGTTGGACACGATGGAGATTGCTCAAAACTCCTCTTATATAGGATCAGTAAAAGATTTATCACAAATCAGTAAAGAACACACCGCGAGAAAAAAAGGGCAGATCGAGGAACACCTAACAAAGTTCTAGAAAATCTGGGCATAATAAGAAACACATTGCCAACAATCTAGGTCTGCGTTGTGCAATCCTGAGGAAAAGTAGCTCAGACATAACACCTTGTGAAAGCTTCCAACAGTAAATGTTCTACCCCCTGTGCTGCAGAGTATGAAAACTGTTTAAGTGAACAGAGCTTCAGAAACATCCAGCGCGGCCTGCTGAGGAGGAACATATAGAATGAAACAGTGAGTTGAGGTGTTCCTTCTGCGGAATGAAGAAACTGAAACGTGTCTCTAGCTAGCGAGCAGCGAACTGCGACGCGTTCTGTTGGGAACGATGGAGATTGTTTTTAACTACTCTTACAGAAGATCACTACAAGACTTATCGCAAACCAAAAAAGAACACAAAGCTAAGAAACGCGGGCAAATCGAGGAACACCTAACAAAATTCTAGAAAATCTGGGCATAATAAGAAACACATTGCCAACAATCTAGGCCTGCGTTGTGCAAGCCTGAGAAAAGGTAGCTCAAACATAACAGCTTGTGAAAGCTTCCAACAGAAAATATTCTACGCACTGTGTTGCAGAGTATGAAAACTGTTTAGGTGGACAGAGCTTCAGAAACATCCTGCACATCCTGCTGAGGAGGAACATATAGAATGAAACAATGAGTTGAGGTGTACCTTCTCCGGAATGAAGAAACTGAAACGTATCTCTAGCTAGCGAGCAGCGAACTGGGACGCGTTCTGTTGGGAACGATGGAGATTGTTTTTCACTATTCTTATTGAAGATCACTACAAGATTTATCACAAACCAGCAAAGAAAACACCTCGAAAAAAACGGGCAGATCGAGGAACACCTAACAAAGTTCTAGAAAATCTGGGCATAAAAAGAAACACATTGCCAACAATCTAGGTATGCGTAGTACCATCCTGAGGAAAGCTAGCACAAACATAATAGTTTGTGAATGCTTCCAACAGAAAATAATCTGCGCACTGTGTTGCAGAGTATGAAAACTGTTTAGGTGAACATAGCTTCAGAAACATCCAGCACGTCCTGCTGAGGAGGAACATATAAAATGAAACCCTGAGTTGAGGTGTTCCTTCTCCGGAATGAAGAAACTGAAACCTGTCTCTATTTGACGGGCAGCGAACGACGACGCGTTGTGTTGGGCACAATGGAGATTGCTCACAACTTCTGTTATATAACATCAACACAGATTTATCACAAACCAGTAAAGAACACAACGCGAGAAAAAAAACATGCATATCGAGGAACACCTACCAATATTCTAGAAAATCTGGGCCTAGTAAGGAACACATTGCCAACAATTTAGGTCTGCGTTGTGCAATCCTGAGGAAAGGTAACTCAAACATAACAGCTTGTGAAAGCTTTCAACAGAAAATGTTCTACGCACTGTGTTGCAGAGTATGAAAACTGTTTAAGTGAACAGAGCTTCAGAAACATCCAGCACGTCCTGCTGAGGAGGAACATATAGAATGGAACCCTGAGTTGAGGTGTTCCTTCTGCGGAATGAAGAAACTGAAACGTGTCTCTAGTTAGCGAGCAGCGAACTGCGACGCGTTCTGTTGGGAACGATGGAGATTGTTTTTAACTACTCTTGCAGAAGATCACTACAAGATTTATCACAAACCAGCAAAGAACACACCTCGAAAAAAAACGGGCAGATCGAGGAACACCTAACAAAGTTCTAGAAAATCTGGGCATAATAAGAAACACATTGCCAACAATCTAGATCCGCGTTGTGCAAGCCTGAGGAAAGGTAGCTCAAACATAACAGCTTGTAAAAGCTTCCAACAGAAAAGGTTCTACGCACTGTGTTGCAGAGTATGAAAACTGTTTAAGTGAACAGAGCTTCAGAAACATCCAGCACGTCCTGCTGAGGAGGAACATATAGAATGGAACCCTGAGTTGAGGTGTTCCTTCTGCGGAATGAAGAAACTGAAACGTGTCTCTAGTTAGCGAGCAGCGAACTGCGACGCGTTCTGTTGGGAACGATGGAGATTGTTTTTAACTACTCTTGCAGAAGATCACTACAAGATTTATCACAAACCAGCAAAGAACACACCTCGAAAAAAAACGGGCAGATCGAGGAACACCTAACAAAGTTCTAGAAAATCTGGGCATAATAAGAAACACATTGCCAACAATCTAGATCCGCGTTGTGCAAGCCTGAGGAAAGGTAGCTCAAACATAACAGCTTGTAAAAGCTTCCAACAGAAAAGGTTCTACGCACTGTGTTGCAGAGTATGAAAACTGTTTAAGTGAACAGAGCTTCAGAAACATCCAGCACGTCCTGCTGAGGAGGAACATATAGAATGAAACCCTGAGTTGAGGTGTTCCTTCTGCGGAATGAAAAAACTGAAACGTGTCTCTAGCTAGCGAGCAGCGAACTGCGACGCGTTCTGTTGGGAACGATGGAGATTGTTTTTAACTACTCTTACAGAAGATCACTACAAGATTTATCGCAAACCAAAAAAGAACACAAAGCTAAGAAACGCGGGCAAATCGAGGAACACCTAACAAAATTCTAGAAAATCTGGGCATAATAAGAAACACATTGCCAACAATCTAGGTCTGCGTTTTGCGAGCCTGAGGAAAGGTAGCTCAAACATAACAGCTTGTAAAAGCTTCCAACAGAAAAGGTTCTACGCACTGTGTTGCAGAGTATGAAAACTGTTTATGTGAACAGAGCTTCAGAAACATCCAGCACGTCCTGCTGAGGAGGAACATATAAAATGAAACCCTGAGTTGAGGTGTTCCTTCTCCGGAATGAAGAAACTGAAACGTGTCTCTATTTGACGGGCAGCGAACGACGACTCGTTGTGTTGGGCACAATGGAGATTGCTCACAACTTCTGTTATATAACATCAGTACAGATTTATCACATACCAGTAAAGAACACACCGCGAGAAAAAAAATATGCATATCGAGGAACACCCAACAAAATTCTAGAAAGTCTGGGCCTAGTAAGGAACACATTGCCAACAATCTAGGTCTGCGTTGTGCAAGCCTGAGGAAAGGTAGCTCAAACATAACAGCTTGTGAAAGCTTCCAACAGAAAATATTCTACGCACTGTGTTGCAGAGTATGAAAACTGTTTAGGTGGACAGAGCTTCAGAAACATCCTGCACATCCTGCTGAGGAGGAACATATAGAATGGAACCCTGAGTTGAGGTGTTCCTTCTGCGGAATGAAGAAACTGAAACGTGTCTCTAGTTAGCGAGCAGCGAACTGCGACGCGTTCTGTTGGGAACGATGGAGATTGTTTTTAACTACTCTTGCAGAAGATCACTACAAGATTTATCACAAACCAGCAAAGAACACACCTCGAAAAAAAACGGGCAGATCGAGGAACACCTAACAAAGTTCTAGAAAATCTGGGCATAATAAGAAACACATTGCCAACAATCTAGATCCGCGTTGTGCAAGCCTGAGGAAAGGTAGCTCAAACATAACAGCTTGTAAAAGCTTCCAACAGAAAAGGTTCTACGCACTGTGTTGCAGAGTATGAAAACTGTTTAAGTGAACAGAGCTTCAGAAACATCCAGCACGTCCTGCTGAGGAGGAACATATAGAATGAAACCCTGAGTTGAGGTGTTCCTTCTCCGGAATGAAGAAACTGAAACGTGTCTCTATTTGACGGGCAGCGAACGACGACTCGTTGTGTTGGGAACGATGGAGGTTGTTTTTAACTACTCTTACAGAAGATCACTACAAGACTTATCGCAAACCAAAAAAGAACACAAAGCTAAGAAACGCGGGCAAATCGAGGAACACCTAACAAAATTCTAGAAAATCTGGGCATAGTAAGAAACACATTGCCAACAATCTAGGTCTGCGTTGTGCAAGCCTGAGGAAAGGTAGCTCAAACATAACAGCTTGTGAAAGCTTCCAACAGAAAATATTCTACGCACTGTGTTGCAGAGTATGAAAACTGTTTATGTGAACAGAGCTTCAGAAACATCCAGCACGTCCTGCTGAGGAGGAACATATAAAATGAAACCCTGAGTTGAGGTGTTCCTTCTCCGGAATGAAGAAACTGAAACGTGTCTCTATTTGACGGGCAGCGAACGACGACTCGTTGTGTTGGGCACAATGGAGATTGCTCACAACTTCTGTTATATAACATCAGTACAGATTTATCACATACCAGTAAAGAACACACCGCGAGAAAAAAATATGCATATCGAGGAACACCCAACAAAATTCTAGAAAGTCTGGGCCTAGTAAGGAACACATTGCCAACAATCTAGGTCTGCGTTGTGCAAGCCTGAGGAAAGGTAGCTCAAACATAACAGCTTGTGAAAGCTTCCAACAGAAAATATTCTACGCACTGTGTTGCAGAGTATGAAAACTGTTTAGGTGGACAGAGCTTCAGAAACATCCTGCACATCCTGCTGAGGAGGAACATATAGAATGGAACCCTGAGTTGAGGTGTTCCTTCTGCGGAATGAAGAAACTGAAACGTGTCTCTAGTTAGCGAGCAGCGAACTGCGACGCGTTCTGTTGGGAACGATGGAGATTGTTTTTAACTACTCTTGCAGAAGATCACTACAAGATTTATCACAAACCAGCAAAGAACACACCTCGAAAAAAAACGGGCAGATCGAGGAACACCTAACAAAGTTCTAGAAAATCTGGGCATAATAAGAAACACATTGCCAACAATCTAGATCCGCGTTGTGCAAGCCTGAGGAAAGGTAGCTCAAACATAACAGCTTGTAAAAGCTTCCAACAGAAAAGGTTCTACGCACTGTGTTGCAGAGTATGAAAACTGTTTAAGTGAACAGAGCTTCAGAAACATCCAGCACGTCCTGCTGAGGAGGAACATATAGAATGAAACCCTGAGTTGAGGTGTTCCTTCTCCGGAATGAAGAAACTGAAACGTGTCTCTATTTGACGGGCAGCGAACGACGACTCGTTGTGTTGGGAACGATGGAGGTTGTTTTTAACTACTCTTACAGAAGATCACTACAAGACTTATCGCAAACCAAAAAAGAACACAAAGCTAAGAAACGCGGGCAAATCGAGGAACACCTAACAAAATTCTAGAAAATCTGGGCATAATAAGAAACACATTGCCAACAATCTAGGTCTGCGTTGTGCAAGCCTGAGGAAAGGTAGCTCAAACATAACAGCTTGTGAAAGCTTCCAACAGAAAATATTCTACGCACTGTGTTGCAGAGTATGAAAACTGTTTAGGTGGACAGAGCTTCAGAAACATCCAGCACGTCCTGCTGAGGAGGAACATATAAAATGAAACCCTGAGTTGAGGTGTTCCTTCTCCGGAATGAAGAAACTGAAACGTGTCTCTATTTGACGGGCAGCGAACGACGACTCGTTGTGTTGGGCACGATGGAGATTGCTCACAACTTCTGTTATATAACATCAACACAGATTTATCAGAAACCAGTAAAGAACACACCGCGAGAAAAAACATGCATATCGAGGAACACCTAACAAAGTTCTAGAAAATCTGGGCATAATAAGAAACACATTGCCAACAATCTAGATCCGCGTTGTGCAAGCCTGAGGAAAGGTAGCTCAAACATAACAGCTTGTGAAAGCTTCCAACAGAAAAGGTTCTACGCACTGTGTTGCAGAGTATGAAAACTGTTTAGGTGAACAAGGCTTCAGAAACCTCCAGCACGTCCTGCTGAGGAGGAACATATAGAATGAAACCCTGAGTTGAGGTGTTCCTTCTCCGGAATGAAGAAACTGAAACGTGTCTCTATTTGACGGGCAGCGAACGACGACTCGTTGTGTTGGGCACAATGGAGATTGCTCACAACTTCTGTTACATAACATCAATACAGATTTATCACATACCAGTAAAGAACACACCGCGAGAAAAAAATATGCATATCGAGGAACACCTAACAAAATTCTAGAAAATCTGGGCCTAGTAAGGAACACATTGCCAACAATCTAGGTCTGCGTTGTGCAAGCCTAAGGAAAGGTAGCTCAAAAATAACAGCTTGTGAAAGCTTCCAACAGAAAATAATCCGCGCACTGTGTTGCAGAGTAT
>CANDYH010000577.1:0-17986 GCA_947396885.1 Heligmosomoides polygyrus polygyrus | reverse complement strand
TCCTCGAAATAGAAAATGAATCCGTCGAAGACGTCAGAGAGCGCCACCGCGCTTTGATTAGGAGAAAATGAATCCGTCGGCAAAGTCAGAGAGCGCCACTGCGCTTCGATTAGGTCCCGCCTAGATTCAAAACACCCGCGTAATTTTAAATTCAAAACGTCAAGTCAATAATTCTTGAGAAAAAGCACTGAAGGGAAGTAGAGTGCAGTGTCTGCACCCTCCTGCTTAGAGATCGCTCACTCCAGAGGTAGAGTAGAGCTACGAAAAAAACTTCGCCCACACTTCGCCTAGGGGGGGGGGTGGTTAATTAGCGTGCTGATCACGAATCTAACATCCTTCTTTGAAATTTCAGCCGATTATGGTAGGGTACGGTAGGTAACGGTGACTAAGGCTGTCGATGTCATCGTCACCGATTTTCCCCTCACACTTCCCTCGCACTCCTCCAACACCGGATAGAGGCATATCGTTACTGGACCCCTCCTGGACAGACAGGACAAACACGTCGCCCTGGACTGACACGGCATCCCGTACAGACTGACAGAAGTTACACTCCCCTTAGCGGCTTATTATATAGAAGGAAGAAGGATGATGATGACCTCCACCACCTACACGCCTTAAATTCCACACCGCTTGAATGGCATCCACAAAAGATCGATAATATCGACCGATATCGATTGATCAACTTCAGATTCGTCTTCAGCGACCTCGATTACCCCCAAGGCTAAAGTTTCGGACCGCTTGGACGAAATACACGAAAAATCGATATTATCGATCGATATCGATTGATCAACTTCAGATTCGTGTTCAGCGACCTCGATTACCCCCAAGGCTAAAGTTTCGGACCGCTTGAACGAAATACACGAAAAATCGATATTATCGATCGATATCGATTGATCAACTTTAGATTCGTGTTCAGCGACCTCGATTACCCCCAAGGCAAAAGTTTCGGACCGCTTGAACGAAATACACGAAAAATCGATATTATCGATCGATATCGATTGATCAACTTCAGATTCGTGTTCAGCGACCTCGATTACCCCCAAGGCTAAAGTTTCGGACCGCTTGGACGAAATACACGAAAAATCGATATTATCGATCGATATCGATTGATCAACTTCAGATTCGTGTTCAGCGACCTCGATTACCCCCAAGGCTAAAGTTTCGGACCGCTTTAACGAAATACACGAAAAATCGATATTATCGATCGATATCGATTGATCAACTTCAGATTCGTGTTCAGCGACCTCGATTACCCCCAAGGCTAAAGTTTCGGACCGCTTTAACGAAATACACGAAAAATCGATATTATCGATCGATATCGATTGATCAACTTCAGATTCGTGTTCAGCGACCTCGATTACCCCCAAGGCTAAAGTTTCGGACCGCTTGGACGAAATACACGAAAAATCGATATTATCGATCGATATCGATTGATCAACTTCAGATTCGTGTTCAGCGACCTCGATTACCCCCAAGGCTAAAGTTTCGGACCGCTTGAACGAAATACACCCCCCCCCCCTACACCCCCCCTCTCTCTACTCCAACACCGCATCTCCAGGCACGTTTGGCAGCGTGTTCGGCACGTCTACTGACTCGCCAGGCACGTTGGGCAACGTGTTCGGCACGTCTACTGAGTCGCCAGGCACGTTGCACAACTGCAACCCCCCTCCTCCGACGATTCCCCCTTACAGGACTCCAGCACCGCATCTCCAGGCACGTTTGGCAGCGTGTTCGGCACGTCTACTGACTCGCCAGGCACGTTGGGCAACGTGTTCGGCACGTCTACTGAGTCGCCAGGCACGTTGCACAACTGCAACCCCCCTCCTCCGACGATTCCCCCTTACAGGACTCCAGCACCGCATCTCCAGGCACGTTTGGCAGCGTGTTCGGCACGTCTACTGACTCGCCAGGCACGTTGGGCAACGTGTTCGGCACGTCTACTGAGTCGCCAGGCACGTTGCACAACTGCAACCCCCCTCCTCCGACGATTCCCCCTTACAGGACTCCAGCACCGCATCTCCAGGCACGTTTGGCAGCGTGTTCGGCACGTCTACTGACTCGCCAGGCACGTTGGGCAACGTGTTCGGCACGTCTACTGAGTCGCCAGGCACGTTGCACAACTGCAACCCCCCTCCCCCCACGATTCCCCCTCACAGTTCAGCACCCAGATGGCCAGGCAGACCGTCACTGATCCCCCCCTGGACAGACACTCCGCCCCGTACAGAAGACGCTCTCCCCCGTACAGACGCTCTCCCCCGTACAGACGCTCTCCCCCGTACAGACGCTCCGCCCCGTACAGACGCTCCGCCCCGTACAGACGTTAGCGGCTTATTATATAGAAGGATCTTACTAGGTGGGATCGCCCTTGTTCCTCCACATTACTGCAAAGAATAATAGGAAAAAATAACACACCCACTGAGCGTTGTCCGTAGTAAGGGGAGCAAATAGGAATGCTGCTTCGCGGCTATTGTAGGACATCGGTCGTGTAATAAACGGTCGCACTGTGCACACCGTGACGCTGACCGCTATCCAAATATACACCTTTCTACCTGGAAGTTAATTGTATATCGTGTTTTTTACAGCCAATCCCAAGGTGTTCGATTACAGGACCTCTGAAAATGGGGCGAAACTTGCTCATTATAGGAAGCTATTTCAACAACTCGATTGGTTCCAAGCGCAACACAAATCACTGACGTTGCCATCCATGTGCCTGTAAACATATTTCAGATGCAGAGGTTAACGATGAATTTAGTTTTTGCTTAAGCTCTCGCTCTTATGAGAAACTCACTCCATGCCGAGTTTCCAATAAAACGGTTGAAACCGGGATTAGTGCAGTACACTGATCCTGTCTAAACGTATTTTTTGTTTCGTGTTTGTGAACATGAGCTAAGGTTACCTACAAAATGGAAGTATGATACAATAAGTGAGCCAATCACAATGTTCATCATATCTAGAAAACCGTTGAAGAACATCAAACGGTAACATGGAATATGCAGCAGTTTTGCGCGAGACATTCCAACCATTGAGAATGTGTAAACTATCTGAAACGCTATTTTCTTGAATGCCTTTTTATATTTCTTGAAATTGGCAAGATTTACAACAACGAGCGTTTTCATTTGCTTATATAATCTATTGCAGTTAATACTATTGTCACATTAGATTCTATTGCCTTTCATCGCTGCTTTTCCGATAACTGCAATGCGGTTTCTATAATTTGCTGCAAGTTGCCGAGAAAATTTAACACCTAAGGATGAGTGCGCGTCATTTAAAGCTTCGAAGCTGGTTTCCTCACAGCACATAAGGTGAGATTTCCCTGCGCATATACAAGGATGGTGCTCTAAAAAAATTGCGCTATATTTTCCATGACATAACTCTGAGAACGTTGCCGCTAACTATTATTTCTCCAGTTCTCACACTTGATAGTTCTGAGTGCAGGCTGTCGCGCAGTCTCCCGGATCAACTTCTCCGTTCAGGTGTCACTCAGGCTAGGGACGCCTTTGGTCGATGTCGATGGATTCATATCAAAAGCATAAAACGCCAACCTATTCATCGGCTGACCACTGGTATTCACAGCATGTGCCTAACAAGCATTCGAAATGTCTCCACTTTATCCGGTAGAAGTAGATAGATATCTCAATATCGCGTGGTGCAGAATAAAAAAGGTGAGTAACGGGCAATTCCTAATGTTATATGCTCCCGCCATTAACATTGTTAATTTCACAGCCGTGATTTGAAGAGGTTTGGTAGCCTTTGTGTTTCCCTTAAGAATAACGTGGAAGAATACTCAAGACATCTAGCACATTCTCAAGTGGTGTTGCAAAATGAAAACTCCGATACGTTTAGAATTGGTTAAATTTTTATACAACATTATTCTTGAAATCAATCCAGCCCAATAGTGTGTATGAGGACAAAGTCCCACAAATGGTTTTACAGTAACAACCGCATAAACGAACCGATATCGGCAAGGAGTTCTTGACCGACAGCCATACACAAAATGCTAACCTAATTGAAGCATAGGAATCAAGGCACCGGGCAGGGAACTAAAAAACTAAAGATATAGTGCGTTGGTTCGAGGATCGCTCCCTTGTTAGTCATAGCCTATTTGGACCGCATCGAGATAAGGTCATTGACGAAAGGCATTGCATTCTACAAGCGTTACATAGACAGTACATAATATATACATCGGCTCTACTATTCTTGCTGGATATAATCTTTGCTCCTTTGACCCTCACATTCGGTTCACGGTAGAATCTCCCGACGAAGATGGGTTCCACCTAATTCTCGATTCTGTACACGAAGGTTGAAGTAGTAGTGAACATCTCGCCACGAAAGATGAGACATGTGCTAAAAGTTCTGTGGAAGAAGAGGCCATTTCGAGAATTCTAGAAGAAATGCACCACAGTACAAACCAATCTTGGGCGATTGAATCTACGAAAACAATTGTGGTCGAAACAACTGTGCTGCACAGAAAACAAAATCTATTAATTTGAGGTTAGGGACGAATATACACCTCTTTACAGGAAAACTACCGGACTCTGTGAGCTCAGAGAAAATACCGCACTCTAGGAGCTCTCCTAAGCGTTAATTGCTGAAAAACGTTCTGCGCGTGAAAAGAAAGAAGAAAGAAATGAAAGGAATTGTAAGGTAAAGTGGACAGTGAAGACACTTAACGATTTGTCAAAGGCTTTTGCTCACGATAACTACTGCTTTTTAGAAAAGGCGATCAAAGTTTCCATTAATTCTTCTGATTTTTTCCAAACACGGATTATTTTATGAATCATGCATTTCCCTTTCTTTAGGTTCACCCAAGATCTCCGAGAGTAATTAAGCAGATATTATGCATTGTGTTGTAGGGTTCAGTTTTTCATGGGGTTTGCTGCGCTTAATTGTAATTATTTGCACGTCGAAGTAAATAAAAACTTAAAACTACGTGGCTTGGTGTACAAGGTCACGCGAATGTGATCAGAACTACGTAGTGAAATCGATGAGCCCTCGATGCACACCTGAAGGAGCACATGCGATGTTGCGAAACCCCGGTTCTTCCCCACAAACAGTTTTTCATAGCTCCGCACCCTCTACCACCCTAATGTTGGCCTTCCTACGATTAAATTTGACGTAATGCACCACTCAATGGTAACCCCGCTAAAAGCAAAATTGTTCAAAGCCCTTGCAGGGAAGCTTCTGTATCAGGAAATTAACATTAGGGATGAGTAGACCGATGCGCAGAGGGTTAACATGTATTTATCAAGAACATAGACGGCAAGGTGATGAACTATAACTTGTAAGGGGCATCGCTGGGTGAGGATCTGCTAGTGTTACCTGCTTGATCAATGTTTCTCGTTGTAATTGTAGAATTAATAAAGACATTTATTGTATGTGATACTATTGTAGGCCCAAGGAAGTTGCTAAATAGCAAAAGCTTGTAAATAAATTGTGTCGGAAAAGCCTCGGGTGTGGCATCTGCAAGTAACTAACAATATAGATTGTTCCTGTAATAGAGAAGTAGATGCCTTGCTCGATATTGACAGATCCTCGAGCATTCCACTCGACGACTGTTCGCGAACTGCAGTTATACTCGGTCTCGTTGATAATCCATGGAATGTTGATGTAGAAGGTGTGCATTGCCGAAACTAAATAACGCAGATATAATATAATAATGTTATTCGAAGTGACTAACGTCAGCGTAGCCGTTATCTCATCTCCAATATCTCAGCCGAATTAAAATTACCCTAAGTACCTTTCAAAAACACCATTCCATACTTAAACGTACGACTGCGCTAGTATGTTAGAGTAAGCGTACCATGGATGAGATGCTTTGTCTGTCGTCGTCGTCACTCTATTTCAAATTGTCTTTGACGCATTTTAGTAGAGGCTTTACTCTATCATTTATAACTAAAAAAAGTGATAGTGTCTTGGTATGTAATATGTAATTCAAATAATTCAAATATAATTTGGAAAAAGCCATGTACGAAATTTCGTCAGAACGAAAAAAAGCAAGATGGCTAGGTAAGTGATTGTGTTTTTCTTTTGAACAATAAACTGATTTACGATGAGTCTTTCCTGTGGGAGGGTAAAAACGCCAAGGTCGGATTTGAAACTGGAAATGAAGAAAAGCTTCAGAGTGTTTACTAGGCTTCCTCTTCCTATGAGAGATGAGGTCGCGCCTGCAGTGCCACGAAAAATAGTTCGAAAATGTTACAAGAATGAAAAAGAGAATAGAGAAAAAATAAAAAGAGATAATAGAAAGAATTTTGTGTTGATCGACTAAATTAGACTAGTGGGGAGCGTTTTAAATGAAAACATTGTGCTGAAATTGTGTTATGTGTAATATTCCTATGTGAAGATAGATGACTATACGAATGAAAATATTGGCAGGAAGCTGAAGAAAAGCTACTACGGTCGTCCTTCAGCTCTTAAGTAGCAGTCCACCTGATGAATCATGATTTTTCCTGGATCTCTCACTCAGCGGGTTAGGACTTAAAAGCCACGCCTTTGAGGCCTTCCGCGCCTAGCTCATCCTTTGCTTCTCAACTGAATGGGCCTTCCACAAGGAAGGCTGATGCCTGCGGCACGGATAAATCATGCGCGTTTTCAAATAGCTTAATGAATGCCATCAACGAAGTCGTCTAGATGTCAACAACAGCTACGTGTTTCTGGTGAGAAAAATGCAGCATAGTCGCTTTTGCATGAGATGATAAGAAACCTTTTTTGGATGTATGGGATGACTGAACTGTTTTTTGTTATAACATCATAAAATAATATAACACTTATTTTGGAAAGCACGAAATTCGTACAATTCCTGTATACCTTTTAAGGTCCTAGTGATGAACAGGATTACAATCGCTTTGAGTAGTTGTTTTCAGTGCAGGACTTCCTCGCTGTTTGCAATTCAATTCGATTCTTCTGTATTTCGCTAACTGCCTAGCCTTGTAAGTAATGTATAGTCTTAATCACGATCATGTGTTATAGGCGCGGTGTTTAGGCTCGCTGGATGCGCAAGAGGGCGCAAGAACTTCTGTCTCAAATAAGACACCAACGACAATATTCCGCGATTTTGTGAGCCTGTTTCTGTGAACACAGACTCCGTTTACAAATAAAGGTAAAACGGAAGGTCTGGTTCCAGACCAGCACAGGTGTCAGCACATATCGATTTGTGCATATACAGGGTGCGCCAAAATTATGGCGACAAGGTATTCAATTCGCCAAGAGAGAAAATGCGGTACTTTCGAGAAACCAACAATGCGATAATGCTTATCAGTCTATTGTAAACTATACGCAACATTGAGATTCGAAGATATCTCCATCGGCGTCGATACAGACTTTGAGGCGCTTCGGGAAAGCATCGACGTCGGCACGCAAGTAAGGGACGTTGAGCTCATCCCACGCCTTCCTTCAAAGGATCGACGGGGCGGTGAGGTTTCCCGCATGCTTTGGCTTCCAGAGATAGCCAGACCGTGTAATCTATCGGATTCAGATCCGTAGAGTTAGCTGGCCACTCGTGGAAGCTGATGAATTGCGGAAAGTTGCCTTTGCACCGTCTTGCAGCATTCTTGCTCTGTGAGCTGGAACTCCTTCCTGTTTGAAGGTCCAGGAGGGTGCACGTGGGTCTTCTTGTAGGCCTTAAGTCCCCTAAGTCCCAGTTTACGAAAGATTCTTCTCAACGACGTCTCTATGATCACCATTTTTCCCGACAACCGGCGGACCGAGCGCGCCGGCTCCCTCCGAATCCATTCACTTACCTTCCTAATGTTGTCCGTAGTTGTCACAGATACGTGTCTTTCCCGTCCGGATCCATCATCCTCGCTTCCTAGGTCTTCTTAGCGTCTGATGGACCTGTTCATAATATTTTGATGAACTCCAAGACGGTGGTGAATGTAGCGTGCCGAGAAGCCTTGACGGTAAAGCTCAATGATTTAAGAACGGTGGCATGAACGTTTCATTATCTTGAAAAACGACTTATTGTTATAATTGACTGAGATAAGCATAAACTAATTGACTCAATAAAAACAATAAGAGCACGAAAAAAAGCAGACGCTCGGAATAAAAGGTCAAATTGTCTGCGTATGTGCTGTCGCCATAATTTTAGCGCACCCTGTACTTAATAATATGATACGTTGGACTGCGATTTAAAGGAGGTTCAATAACTATCCATCGTAATTTAATACACATTAACACGACACAACTCCGGTTTGTTCCCGTAGATACAACTTTATCTCCGTTGTAGCTATGACTAAGAAAGGAATTTAAAATCAAAGGGTCTTCCTATTATTGGGCAACAAGGGTTCAATTCTGTTCTCGTACACAAATTGAATAGTAGCGAAATGCTAATTGTGTTTTGTACTCGGTTTTCTCATAATCACGGGCGAGTAAGCTTTTGCTGTACTTTCCACTATCATTAGAAATGTTTGGCGCAATGGAGCCTCTACCTTGACAAAACTTTATAAAGCGTACGGCATTTCTATTTTAGAATATGGTAATCAGTTTGAATTGCTCAAACGAGATGTCTTCAATGGAAAGTGTAGCAAATATTTACTTAAATGTAGATGTATCGCTGCCATCCAAAACCTGACTACCCTCGATCTGTGCCAAATGACAAAGACACATCGAAAATGCTTAAATTCAAGCGCCATTTACATCACGGTGTTTTCATCGATCTGGTGCTCGGGTTTAAATTGCTTTGAGGTGAACTAAGGAGGGAAGCCGTTGAATTTCCGCCAAAGATTCCCAAAAAGACCTACATGATGTTGTAGTGCGTGAGACGAGGAGCGCAGAAGTGTTTTTCCTTTTTTAACGGGCCACTGGGTGAATCAAAAAAGGCAAAAACGGTATAGCTTCAGTGCGGGCTGATATTGACGTGACGCATAGTGACGCGTGCAACGGCCTCAGCGTGCTGAAACACTAACCTGAAAAGGTTTGGAGCTTCAACCATAGTTAGATCATTGCAATTTGAGTATTTGCTAGGTTTCCTACACGAAGCTACAGGGAGCACTCAAATGATTGCAACGGCGGGGGCAGCGACTGGATGGTGGAGTGGGTAGCGAAGCGTAGGGGCGTCGGGGGTTCGATACCGGAGGTGGGGTTTCTGCTTCGCTAGATGGACTTGTCCCCTGCAAATGAAGAGTATCTTTTGGATTCGGTAGAGCATCGTGTTATGGGGTAGTGTTGGACAGGGTTACAAGGCAATGACCGGTGATTTCGCCCATACTTCGCCTTTGATCACTATTCAAGCTGCTGACCACGAATCCTTCACTATTTTACTAAAATACGAATTTTTCGTGCACTGCTTTCATTTCAAAGTCGAAGGTTGGAATATAAGTCTGGGTGCGTTAACAGAATATACTAATGCAAACAGTTTTACTCACCAACATCCACAGTAAACTTCCGTAATCGACCGAAGTTTCAAAACAGATATCATACCTGTGATCAGCACCCCAAATAACCCTATAGATAAACTTTTAACAAAACATTTTTCGACCTCTAGTGTCAAAGGAGTACAAGTGCTCATGTGCACCAGTAACAGAGTAACACGAGTTGGATAAAATGTGTTGCATTTAGAAACGGTTAGTGAAAAATTAGTGAAAAATTTGAGAAGAATAAAAAAGAAGCCTATGTAGAAGTCCGAAAAATTATGAGCACGTAACAATGGGTGGATAATACAATACTCGTCGGTTCGCAAATTAGGTTGCAATGAGGAACATTTCCGTGACACCTCATCCAAAACCGTTCTCAACACCAGCAAGCCCAACGTTTCGACGAGATCGTCGTCTTCAGAGGCCTGAACGTTGTGCAAGATTGAAGATGCACTCTACCCCGCAGCCCTCCAGCATTTCCGAAAGCAAAAGAGGGCCTCACCAAAGTACTTCGAAGAGAAGGATGCGCTCATGATTCGATCCACCAAGAGTGCCGATGCCACTCTGCGTTAGTAAGGTTAGCGAGGACGAATGAGACTTACTGCAGCGGTCGTATACCACTATGAAATAATAACGACCCTGCACGTCGTCCTCTATTCTACAGCTCACATCTAGGCACAAACGGCAGAAAGTCATGTGTGATTGACGGACGTTCATGGCGGTCGTTTATACTAGGATTCCTTGCGAAGATCCGGAACGCCTCCAACGCTTTGCGTGCCGAAATTTCTGTCTCTACGGCCAGAATCGTGCATCTAATGCCAAAATCGTTACCGTCGTGGTCAACCGCCCTATGCCTTCTTAGGGGTGTTCTTAAATTAATACGATCTTTGCCAGCCAGATGCTCTTTAACTCGAACAGCTAGCCTTCTACCGGTTTCCCCAATGTATGTGGCGTTACAGGCCTGACATTCGATTTGATAGATTGCCCCTATATGAGAACAATCACCTAGTTTACCGTAGGGACATGTAACGCAGTTCTCTGACAAGCACTGCTTATCGTAGAGCATGTTTCTAACTAGCTGCCGCTTGATGTTATCGTTTGGGATGTCAACTAAAACAACATCGTTTTGCAGCTGAGCTCGCACAATGCTCCTTTGAATTGCAGCGCTTACCTTATCAGAGATAAAAGGCATGCAAAGGGGTACCCTGCTTTCGTGCGGTTGTTCTGATTGGCGGTTAGCTTGGACTCTGTGCCGACTATGAGAAACGGTATAGCCGTTCTCTTTGGCTATATTTGAAGCCAATCTCAATGATTCAAGCCGCTCCTGATCACCTGTGCACACTTGTGAGGCCGTTCGAAACAAGATGAGCAGAGGTCGCGTGAATCAGGATATTCTTTGAGCTTGGTTTCCGTACCATTTAACACTAACAACGCCATTGGAAACATTGACCTGGGTGTTGAGGTATGGAAGCCAACCGTCCCTTGGAGTTTCCCGTGTAAGCTTAATGTCGGTAGACTGTTCATTGAGTAGTCGGAAACACTCATCCATTTCGGATTGTGTTGACTTAACAATACAACAGTCATCTATATACCTACAACACATTAATGGTGAGCGCACAAGTACCGGTTCATCTATCCTGCTCATAAAGCAGATTGCAAGTACAGGCGCTAGCCGTTGTCCCATGGCCAATCCTCTGATTTGAGAAAAGTATCTGCCTGACCATTTAAAGATATTACACGAGAGACATTCCTTGGCTAAAGCCATGATGTGTGCTTTGATTAGTCCAAAGGTGTTAATATTACCAATGTGTCGGTCCAGCATTTCAGACAATGCCTGCAATGCTTGGTCGTTTTGAACATTTGTATAAAGCGATTCCACATCAAACGACTCCATCACGCAGTTTGGACCAATGGTAGAACTGCGTAGCTTTGCAAGGAATTGGTTGTGTTGGTCAGGTGTGAGGGGACCATGGGTAACACCTGGCTTACGATGTTGTTAAGAAACCATGATATTTTATCGGTTGGTCCATTCACACAGCTGATTATAGGTCGGATTTTGAAAGTTTCCGCAGACGTTGATAGCGTGTGAGCACGAGCCAGTCTTTACAAGGCTGTAAAAGACTAGACAGCAAGGATTATCCAGCCTGAGTCTACTGAGAAGTCTGTCGTCAATGCCTGCTGCGTTTCCTATTGTTATCCAAGCATGTTTGAGTCGTTTGCATTGTGATAGAAAATCCTTCTCAGTTGCGCGCCGATATACTGAATCATTCTGCAGATATTGCACGGTCGAGAGACTGTGACATAACGACGAATTCCCCACCCTTATCACTGACAGAGATGCGTAGCGTGCCATTTGATCTTAATTCTCGCAGTTCT
The DNA here is from genome assembly GCA_947396885.1 of Heligmosomoides polygyrus polygyrus. Classification (NCBI taxonomy): domain Eukaryota; kingdom Metazoa; phylum Nematoda; class Chromadorea; order Rhabditida; family Heligmosomidae; genus Heligmosomoides; species Heligmosomoides polygyrus. Next base: position 6,260 of record CANDYH010000577.1, on the reverse strand, counting down.
TTGAAACCCTCCCACTGAGCGTTAGTCAAGCTAGTTAGCTTCTGTACTCCTTTTCTAATGCCCTACAACATGACATAGGTCTTGTTGAGAAACTTTGGGAGAAGTTCATGGGCTTCCCGTGTTAGAGCGCTGTGAGATTTTCCCTGCCAACATAGCTAGAATGGATTTTCACTTTATACTAGGGGTTTCAGATTTATAGCGCATGCCACATTCTGAGTGCCGGTTACCCTCTATCACAGACAGAAGCTGAAAGCGGTGAAGCTTGTTGAACTCAAGCTCTGTTGCTTTTATCATAAAATCCACAAATTTTTAAGTCATCCACGAACTGCTGGGCGGATCTTTAATTTTGTTGGCTAGTAATAGGTATATGCAAGAAGTAATGAAGGAGAAAATGATCCTACCTGTGGAACCCCACTCGTAATGGATAGTGGAGAGAACGCATTTCCAACTTTGTCGCATATGTACCTACCAGTGAAGTAGACTTGAAGCCAGTTGAGTAAATCACCACATATTCCAAGTAGCTCAAGTTTTAAAGGAGCTTTTTGTAATTTTCTTTATGTTGACTAAAACTGCAGTATTTAGAGAGGTCAAAAATCTCTAAATACGAATTATTGGCTTCGTGTTATGCCAGTCGATCTCAATGTTCAAGTCACCAAGATAGCATGTTTGGATGTGATACTGATATCTACTAAATAATCGATAATGCTGTCATCCTCCTAAGAATTCGCATTCGGTGCACGGTACACAAGAATAGATCGATGCTTAGGTATTGAATCTTGATCGGTTCCCTCAAGGATGATAATATCTTCTTTAAAATTTGAAGTAGCAGTTATGGCTAGTAAATTCACACAATTTTCTGCAACACAACGCAGGTCTCCTTCTCTTTTCCCAGTGCTGTATGTTCGGTGAATTCTAAATGGAAGGTTCTCTATGATTTCGATATCTAAAATTTTTGGTGACAACAATGTTTCTGTGATAAATATTAAGTCAGAGTCATAAGTACCCAAGTTACATATTTTACTCCTTTGGGTTCGCTCGACGTTTCCGCACACCCGCCTCATTTTGGCTGGTATTTACCTTGCCTGAGTTGGTCTCTATAGACCACCGAAACCCGATCTTTTTTTCTCATTTCTCTCCTTGCATTTCTTCCTGAGGTCAAAGTCGCATTGCCTTTCACCGAAAGTCATTTTTTGCGAATACATGCCAATGAAAACTGCGTTTTTTAAGTTTCCAAGAATCAGATGACAGCAGAGCAATAGGTAAAAGCAAAGTCCAAGTAAGTTTTCTACGATTTAATTCAGGGATTTAGGCGTCAATAAGACCTCTTCATGTGCCACCTCATCGCGGTGAAAAGGTGAACAGCACTTTTAGTGATGGCGAAGGGCACAAACGGTCACGCAGTACGCGATGCTTTGTTGCGTATGAGCGGCTATCATTTATTCCTGGCCAGAAACATCTGAGTAATCAGACCACCGTCATGGCTCAAGCAACTGAACCCGCGCCCTGGTCCTCCGCGGGCCGGAGGTGGTCTTCTACGGCGTCGGTTGAACGTACGATCGTATCTGAGCAAGATCTCCGGAACCTTCTCTACAGAAGCCGCAACATCGTATACAATGTTATTGCACTGCAGGAAACGAAAGGCAAAACGGAAATCATAAAAAGGAGCGACCACAATTTCTCATCGTCGGAGCAAAAATGGGCAGAAACAATATTGGCGCGGTTGCATTTCTCGTCAACTCGACAGTTCACCACATAGTAGACTCTTACAAGATCATCAGTCCGCGAGTAGCTGTTCTTCGTCTGGAAACCAAAGATCAAGGAACCATCTCCATCTAAATGGATATGCTCCAACATCTGCGGCCACAGATGAAGAAAAGGGGGGATTCTAGAAGCTGTTCAAAAGGACTGTGAACGATGAAAAGAGCTGCTACAAGGTTGTTGTAGGGAAATTTACCGCCACCGTCGGTGCTAATGATCACAATGAATAGAGGCAAGGACCACACGGAGCTTCGTCAAGGAATGAAAAGAGAGATCGGAGATGGAAATTCTACCGGAGATGGAAATTATATGTTCAAGAAGTCTTCAAACCGGCGATGGACCTAGGAAAGCCCTAATAGAGAAATACGTTCGGAGATTGACCTGTTCTCACAGACAGACGCTGGAGTCTGTTCGACGTCTCCGCGCTGCTTTCATTTGACACCAGCTCTGATCTCTGTCCGTGCTAAGCTGACTCTCAAAAAGAAGATGTTCAAAAGTAACACTCATAAACCGGCACCGGTGAGGATTCCCACCAGGGGTCTGCGTAATTACGATTTACGATTTACGATTTTGCGATTTACGGCAATTTTTGGAGAATTTTTTGCGATTTACGATTTACGAAATTTTGGGTCGTAAATCGTAATTTTCCATTAATGTGATCTTTGAGAACGCTGGACGAAGGACAGCCATGCGAACAAGCAGGATTTCGGAGAGCATTCAGCACGATCGACCACATACACCCCATGACGATTGATGTGTCGCGAGAGTACAAGCTGCCGCTGTGCCTTACGTTCATCAACCTGAAGAAGGCATTCGACTCCATCGAGACTGAAGCGGTCCTCGAAGCCCTTCTCACTCAGGGCGTTCCTACTCAGTACATCAGAGTCCTTCGAGAGCTGTACAGTGAATTTACGACCAAGATCTCACCATTCTACAACGACGTCGTAATCGACGTGAAGAGAGGGGTTCGGCAAGGGGATACCATGTCCCCGAAACTCTTCAGCGCCACCCTCGAAAACGTCATGCGGAACTTGTATGGGAAGACATGGGAGTGAAGGTCGACGGCCGGCAACTACATCATCTTCGCTTCGCTGACGACATCGTGCTCATAACACCGAGCATCAGCCAGGCGGAGCAAATGCTGGCCGACTTCAATCGTATATGTGGGAACGTTAGACTGCAGCTGAATCTTACGAAGACAATGTTCATGAGGAACGGACAGGTTTCTGATGCCCCATTCTCGCTCAACGGAACATATCCGAATGCTCCAGCTGTGTGTATCTGGGTCGCGAAGTCAACATGGCCAACGACCTAGCACCAGAGCTGAGCAGGAGGAAAAGAGCGGCTTGGGGAGCTTTCAAGAGCGTCGATGAAGTCGCGAAGAAGACGAAGAACGTCCGACTCCGTGCCCACCTATTCGACTTCACTGTTCTTCCTGCCCTAACATACACCTCAGAGACCTGGGCTATACGAAAGCAGGATGAACACGCGATCAGCGTCGCGCAGCGTGGAATCGAGAGGACGATGCTCGGAGTGACACGACTCACGCAAGTGAGGCAAGGCCTCCGGAGTTCCGAGCTTCGCCGACGTTCGAAGATCAGAGACGCTGTCGCATGGGCCAAGTCGCCGAAAATTAGGTGGGCCGGCCACGTAATGCGATTCGCAGACACCCGCTGGACGAGAGCCGTTACCGACTGGATTCCGCGGGATGTCAAGAGAACATCAGGATGCCCACCAACCCGTTGGTCGGACTTCTTCGTGAAAGCCCTGAACGACCGATATGACGTTCTTCGTGTCCCTCGAGCGAGGAGGATCCATTGGAGCACTATGGCACGCGACAGGGACGAATGGAGACGCTGCTGGCGCCCGCTCGAGCAAGTCAATGATCAACGGGACGATAGGTGATACAGGTGATACAGGTGATCTTTGGCAGGCACTCACATCTAGCGCGCTACAATTTGAGTACACTCTGGCTATTTTTTGGCAGTAGACACCTCCCGCAGGCATTCAGAACCTGTGTGTGAAATATTTTATGGTCCCGCTTTTATCAGCTTTTTGGATGAGGGCTACAGAAATGTGGTTGAACAATGTAGAATTCGAATTCTCGGCTGGCCCAACCAAGGTCTCTTTCAATCATTTCTAAGTAATTTGTTGCCACATCCATACTGCGCCATGCCTACATCGGATAATGTACTAACATGTCGTCGAGTGGTGCGAGAAAATGCATCACGAACGCTGAAACGGCCCGCAAAGCTAGAATGTAGGAAAATGAGAGTCGCATGGCGCATCTCGAGTCGACGATATCTTGTGATTAATCCGTAAAGCCAGCTCCGGTAGGGGACGAAAATTTGTTTTCATTGAGTGGCATTACTCCACGATCATCCGAAAATTCGCGTCTAGCTATTAGGTTGGAAAAAAAGTCTTTTCATTTTTTTCAAAGATTTATTACTTCACAACTACAAAGTCAAATCAATTGAGATAAATTCTATTTTGTTCTACTACACTTCTCCAAAGACGTGGTAATTTTTCTAATTCCTCTCGCGTAAAAGACTGCAGTTCTGAAGTCGAATCACCGCTGAATCCAATTTTTGAGGTCCTCGTCCGTTTCAAAATATTTCTCTCCAATTTCTTGCTTGAGAGCGTGGAAGAAATAGCATTCGGGAGGGCCGAGGTCAGGGCTATATGAAGGATGTGGCATTACCTCCCAGCCCAGCTTCTTTATTGTTTCTCTTGTGAGTCTTGCAGCATGTCGCTTTGCGTTGTCATGCAAGATCATCACCTTTGAACTGCCCAAGTTCGGCTTTCAATAAATCTTGGCATGACGTTGTCAATCTATAGATGAGATTGTTCAGCTGTTGACCAAGATTGTCATCAACTTTATTACGGCTAACGTTTCGGCGTCGTCGCCTTCCTCAGAGCCTGGAAAAGTCGGAGACACTTGTGGAACTGTTCCCCCAAACACCATTTCTTACTACAGAGTACTCTTCCGAAGGAAAATAGAGGCAGGATCCGATATCCGAGATACAACTAACCTTAGAGGTAGATGACGTTGGACCACCAGACACCCGTAGCTGGAAGGAATCGTGGGTGAATGAGCTGTGGTCCTAGGGACCACAGCTCACTCACCCACGATTCCTTCCAGCTACGGGTGTCTGGTGGTCCAACGTCATCCACCTCTAAGGTTAGTTGTATCTCGGATATCGGATCCTGCCTCTATTTTCCTTCGGAAGAGTACTCTGTAGTAAGAAATGGTGTTTGGGGGAACAGTTCCACAAGTGTCTCCGACATTTCCAGGCTCTGAGGAAGGCGACGACGCCGAAACGTCAGCCGTAATAAAGTTGATGACAATCTTGGTCAACAGCTGAACAATATCATCTATAGATTGACATCACCTTTGAATTCCCCGGCCTGTTTTCTTGGAGAGTTGCGACGACTTTGTGGAGTTGGCCACAGTGTGTAGCAGATCAAGCTTGGGGTTCTCTCCCTTTTGTACCCACGGCCTTTTCTTCGGAAGTTGACACACAGAACCCAGGACTCTTCGCCTGTCACAATCCGCGGAAGAAACAATTTTCTTCCTTATCTGGACAGAAGAGAAGCAGCGATGGAGAGCCGTCGACCTTTCTGAGTGTCTGACAGGGCATGTGGAATCCAAGCTCCAAATTTCCATGAAAGCCAAGATTCTTCAGATGGATCCCCACTATCCTATGAGACACTTCGAGCTTTTCTGCCAGCTGACGTGTCGTCTACCAACTATCGGTACGAAGAAGATGGTGTAGTTCACTGTCGTCCAATCCAGTTGGCCTTCCTGACCATGCTTTGCCCTCAGTGAATAATTTCCCTTTAAAGACTTTCCGAACCACTCATAACAGGCGCGATGAGTAGTAGATCCCAAGCCATATATGTGGTTAATTTGGTCTGCTGCCTGACGTGCTGTGGATTCTTCAATGAATTCTTGAAGAATGCCGTGCTGAAAACGGCCATGAGGTAGATCTGGCATTGAGTTCGGAAGATTGGATGGATAACGAATTACAAGAAGAGTCTTGACCTGTGTCTGCGTGCGAACGGTAGACAAGTGTGATAGGATTACGAAATCAGCAATCAACATTGGCTAGTGCGTTTACAAGGGGAAGGGTAAAAAAAATTTCGAAGTGTGAAGAGACTTTTTTTCCAACCTAATAGCATGCCGCCGAAAATGTGACCGTTTGAGAAAAAGGTGCAAGAATTGTTATTAAATTGCTGCATAATGCATCATTCTCTGATGTGGTTCAATACTGTGAGGCGGTTTGAGGTAGGAAACCAAACCCGTTTGGATAGAAAAGTTGCAAATCTAGTTAATTATTAATTTTTCATCGAAGCCTCCAAGCAAAACGGCTCGGGGGAGCCAGTCACGTAGTTATCCGCCTTGGTATGTACGCATTTTTAATTCAAATTACATCAGTAATGTAATCAGTTCACCGTGGGTTTAGAACACACCATTGTTGCATAAAATTTTTAGTTTCATG
>CANDYH010000576.1:0-26980 GCA_947396885.1 Heligmosomoides polygyrus polygyrus | reverse complement strand
TGACGCATTTTTCTTCGACTTCAGTAGACCACTGCGGAAAGACCCGGCGAGCAAACGGCCTTCAAATGCGCGTGCAAACAGATCGCTTAGGGTATTTCGCGACGACGTGCTCAGAACTCCTCAGCTTCCTAAATTGTCTTAGCCTCAGTTGCCAGTTTAAAGCGGCAGAAGATAGCGGTTAGAGTTTTTTGCCCTCTTACTCGTCCAGGGTTAAAAAAAACCGATTTCTTTGAAACTGGTTGAGATTTGCATCGTTCTATAGAGCTTTTCGTGCTGAAGCTAATGGTGCTATTGCCAGCGTTGAAAACTCAAATTTGGGCGAATAATTACGCGGGAAACTTGAAACGCTAAAATTCCGCCGCCCTAAAATGGCAGCTGGTGCTAAGGCAGTTTAAGTTTAATCAGCTAGGGAGTTGTGAGCACGTCATCGTAAATAACCTTTAGCGGTCTGCGCACCTGCGCATTTGTAGGCCGTTTGCTCGCCGGGTCTTTCCGCAGTGGTCTACTGAAATCGAAGAAAAATGCGTCACACAAGCCTCACCTGCATTTTCACTTCCCTGAAACATTGCCTGTTTTCTAAGCTACATCGTTCTACTTTAACGTGCTACTAGACGGTTTTACGGTCTACAAGACCTACGAGTTGCAGCCAAACCGATTTGAACTTGAAGGAGTTATTGTGCTACGAACTCGCCCGTGCGTGCAATTTGCAAGCGGTCGCCCCTCGATTGAAAGGTCGATTCTATATGCGTTGTTCACGGCGCAATCCAAAGGCTAGCTGGACAGCATTAGAGCAGGGCGGCTGGCGATTGAACTCCCAAGTGCTCACTCTACCAGTCGTCGAACGCACTCGATTGGTAGGTTCATCTTTGTACACATTGTGCGCGGTGCACTCGCGGAGTGTTCCGGACATGACAGAGCACTGACAATGCACGCCGTGCTTGAGATACTCCAGAAACGCTGCATGTCAGATGCACTTCCTGGAAAATAAGGTGCTCTAATCGCAAAAGCCTGCTGCAGTTACTTTTTAGGCCACCCACGGCGAGAACGCGGTGTTCTGGTAAAGTTTTATATACAATACCGGCCTTAGCTTTTGGTCATTGGCGGAAAAAGCGAAAAAAAACCGCCTTTTTCCGCCGCTTTTCTGTAGCGCTCTTCAAATTGAGCGCATTGTAAATTGAAACACATCTTCGTGATCAGCACCGAGCCCTCTTCCCGATGAGCTGAAAAGCGCATAGTGAGCGCCTGAAATGAAATTCAGTGACCTAATTTCTGCCCGGCGCGGCTGACCCCTGTGCTCGCGGGAGATAATTACACCCACAGCTCCCAATTGGCTAATGAAGGAAAAGATTCGGCCTTTTAAAGCCTAGTTTCTATATTATATACATAGTCACACATAGTTCTCTAGATTTCCTAGCATTTCACGATCACAATGATCACTTTCTTAAAGGATCCGACAATTTAAGTGTTGTTATTTTCAGAAAATGTCTCCGCTTTGGAGGACTCTAATTTCGACATATCACGCTTGTGTGTGCTTATACTCGTTTGTTGATTTGGAGACGAGAGTGGAAATCAAGCTGCGAAGTTGGAACCTTTAGGGTTGAAATCGTTAGCAATTGTTTGCTGCCAAAGTTGCCCATAATGACACTTCTTCGTAGTTAGCCGTGCACTTTTCGCATCATTAAAGTGGACGCAAAATGGTTTCTTTGAAGGAAGAAACATAGGTATTTGGAGGCCTACGAAAACACCTTATAGTCTCTAATAGGTAGGATTTCGACTGGCCTGGAAGACATTTTAGCCATGCAGTTACAGGGCAAACTCACCTCAAATGCTAACTGAGTGTCATTTTAAAAATGTCCAAAAACTGAAAAGCTGTCTACGAGATCATTCCCTAGATAATTCTGACTCGAAGGGTTGCTCGATTTCAAATTTTCGTTCATTTTTACCGGTTTATCACGATTCAAATGTACCATAGCCCTGGTCGGGACCCAGATTAGTTCCAGAGCCAGTCCACTCTCCTGCCTTTCTGACCCCTCGCGCCATGTGAGGGCGCCGTAAATCGCCTAACTAGAGTTTTCACACTTCGCGGCGCCATATTGATCCTTCCAAACTGGGACGGGGTAGAATACGCGGCGTACACCAAACAAGGTTTTGACAACTACGACATCTCCCTTATATTTATACGCTTGTATTTTTCATTTCCCATTTAGGCCTTAACATTGTTTAAATGCGTGGCGCATCCCAGAAAGACTGCTCGAACTCGCTTCACTTTCACAACGCCTTCAAAACTCACCCTTCAAACTCCTTCATTTCTGTTTGACTGTTGACTTGCATTTGATTTTTACTATAGTTTTACCTACTTTTACTTCATTTTTTATTTTTCCTAGGGGGAAATCTAATTTTTGTGTGACCTATGCTATATACATATAAAGCATAAAAAATGCAAAATTTAAAGAAGTAAAGAAGGATGTAAAATATTACAAAATAATTAATTCTATATTATTTTTAATTATAATTAATTAAAAGTTTATGTCACAAAATAGAAAACATATAAAAAGGTCCGTTTCGCCACTGCCTTCAGAAGAACCTTTGTGTTATACTCCTCCCGTGGCTCTTCAGTGAAGAAGAGTAGTATGTTTTAAGATTTCTTTAAAACCTGTCTAATGACTTGCGGTGGCCAGTCCATCTTTAGAAGGTTCTTAATTGAAGAATTCGAAGGCCACCAAACGAAACCCGACAGCGGGTCACAGCTGCCTAAAGGTAAAGATTGACGACGGCAATAATCAATTCCTTAGAGACGCGCCACGCTTTCTACTTATATGAAATATCCTGGAAGCCATTTGAGTGCGTCTTTAGCCTGCCTATAAATTGACTTGCGATGTCCAGGTAATGGGCAAGTCAATGCATCATACTACCACAAATCCACAGATCTCGAAGGATGAAAGACCTGGTTAGCTTGGGTGGAAAATCTGAGCCAAGAAACTGGAATCGGGTACATGCGACAGAAAAAGCCTCCTACGACGATATTGGCCATACAATGACTTGCGGTGACCAGCCGATGAACAAGTCAGCGCTTTATCCTTCCCAGGCATGTCTGGCACCAACTCACCGATCCCGGACAGATGGAAGGCTTGGTTGGCCTAGGCGGGAAATCCGAACCAGGAACCTGGTATCGGATGTACGCGACAGTCGGCGCCTTCTTCGACTGCGCTACACGCGCCCTACACATACATACTAGAGACGAAAATCAATAAATTTGTAGTAGTAGAATGAGTTTCTCATTCCAAAGCTATTGATTTTTTAAACAAGATTTTCGTATTTAGTAGTCTTTGTCGCATTATGCCATTGTACATGTGCATTCGCTCCTTTTTGTTAATAGCTCTGGAGCGTTTGGAGCGCAGTCGGAAGACGCGCCGGCTGTAGCATGACCTGACTTCTAGGACTTTGGGTTCGAGTTCCCTTCTCAAAACCACCAGGCCTTCCATCATTCCGGGGTCCATGGATTGGTACAAAACCTGCCTTGAAAATTGTAAAGACTAAATTTTCCATCGTCTGTATACGGCAAATGCGCAATGAATCTGCCTCGAACTAGAATACTTGGCGAATCCCAATAGTGATTGACTATCGCGATCCTCTATCCTTTAGCCTTGAACATAGGAGAATTGGAAGACATTAGATCATGTACTATTGAGCTTATACGCCCATCTTCATAGCAGTGCGTCTATCGTTCCTTCCTCAAAAGATTAATGGCCGACAGAAATACTTTCGAAAGTTTCGATTGCAATTTTATACCTGCCCTCATAGTTAACTGCTTGATTTAGTGGTCAGAGGAATTCTTATTATGTAGTCGATTTCGATTGTCCAATGAGTGACGAGTAACGCAGGAATAACCGTTTGGAGTACGAATCAGGTCAATATTATGGAGACAGAACAGGTCTCATGGCTACTTAACAGTATCGATTGACAGTTCAATTCAATATTTAAAACAGTCGACATCGGTGCAAGCTGCTAGGCAAGTATGACTATAGGATGATAGAGGACAAAGTAAACAGCTCGGAATCAGTTTCTTGGCTTGGGATGCGCCGAGCATTCTACTATAGTACGCGATGTCCGGAAGCGCTTTGAATGTTTGTTTGATCTGAGCATCGGTTTCCTATCAAATACACATAAGGGCTTCTCTATAATCACTCAGGTTTTTTTTGCGATAGAAATGGAGTTTCTTTACAGCGAGTAAAACTTGAACTCGTTTAGTGATTCGAGTGTGGCTGGCGCCTCTTGTGGACATAGCTAGCTAGTCTTCTACCGAACCGTTAATCGGATTTGTCAGGATCTTCCTGAGATCATTTCAAATAGTTTTCTTGCAATAGTAAGTGTCCAGATCAATATAAACGAAAAGATTCCTCGTTATTTTTGAATGCACCACGCTTTCAACATCCACTCATCGTGCTCGCCCGGTCGAAGAACCGACCTATGACTGATTCGCGCGAATACTGCAGCTTACTTACCCGGCTACAATACTCTTAGCAGGATAAGGAACAAAAGGAAAAAGGGTAGTGTTGGTAAAACTTTATCGGATGCGCCATGCATGCTACTTCTATGGAATGCCGTAGGGGCGGTTTGAATGCGTACACCATGACCTTGGCCTAAACGATGACCTTCGGTGGCCAGCTATTAACAAGTCGGTGCTTTCTCCTTCCCAGATAAGTCTGGTACCTAAGCACCGACCCCGAAGGGATGGAAGACTTGGTTGGCCGCGGTAGGAGATCCGAACTAAGAGCCGGGTATCATGTGCACGTGACAGCCCTCACCTCATCTGACTGCGCTCCACGCGCATACAAACAAACAACAGAAGGCATGGAAGATATGTGTGTCGCTTCTGAACAACTAAATAGAATGTCCCACTTCCTCAGATACCCTTCTTCGTTTTCATATGATAAGAACCGCTAACATTTTGCCCTGAATTCTATGAATTACTTAGTTTTCAGCAGTTTGTCTTTGAGGTCGTCTCATAGGCCAATGGCAACATTCAGTAGGCCTTCACGATGTGACGTAGATGCGTGTTGGATGTTTTGCTCATCCTAAACGGTTTCGATCAAGGCCTTCTTTTATTACTTGCCGTTGGAAACTTGTAGAAAAGCAGCAACATGATAGAGAGGAAATTTCATTGGTTCCCTGCAAAGTGATTGCTGCTCGTGTGTGACAGTTGTTGAACGCATGAAATAATTCCATTCGAAAGAAAATTCTTCACATTTTGGCAACAGCACAGTCTTAGGCCTTCCGCAACATCATTGTGCAATGATCTCTATTTTGTAAAAAGAAAGAAGAGGCAGTGGAAAAACAAATATGTATGTAGCCTTGTAGTCCGCGTCATGCAACCCACTTTTACGATCTATGGTAGAAGCAATTTGAAAACGTGAATGTGAAATAATATGACTGAAAGAATGACTTGCGCTAGCCAGCCGATGGAAAATTCAGCATCTTATCCTTCTCAGACAAGTCCGGAATCAATTCACCGTAGGTAGGCCTTGCTGACTTGAGCGGGACTCGAACCAAGAACGATGAGATTCTTGCTGCACGGGAGAACCTGCACATACTCAGGGTACGCTACTACGCGGCCAGGTCTTTATACACTCGGAAACATTCCAGGATAGTGACGGCGAGTTAAGGTTAGTCCGAAATGAAACATGACAGTCTACTTTTTTTTTCGGGTGATGCCAAGGACCTACCGTTGTAAATATTATGTTGTCCGGAAAGTTTTTAGACTAGTTGCATGGTAAGATTCAAAACAACGTATCCTTGCCAGCTAAAGTTGTGAGCTGGCCGGACTTAGGAGATTTGTGTTTAATGTCCCGTATATGTAACTGTCAGCAACATCTGCGACATATCGTCTCCTGTTCCAGCGGTGCTTTGATATCTCTGTACAAACGGAAGCGGTTGTTATCTGCGCTTCTCTCCTCAACCGTCGCCGTACATTTGCTTGGATCGACTCGATCAGGGGTGTGTGTTTACCGGTCAACGATTTACCGGTTTAACGGATTTACCGGCGTTTTCGCGATAAATTCTTTTAACGAAAATTTTCCGTAAATTCCCAAATTTAACGGAAAATTTAACGACTTTTTGATACAAAATCATGTTCCTATCTATGGAATGGAGAAGGAAACATACTACCGATCCCAGTTTAGAAGTGATTGCTGCTATCTTCTCTGACAACTTGCCATTAGCGTTAGTGGTCCTCAACCTCATTAAAACATCCATGCCCACATCAGGAGGCGGAGATGGTGCGCTCCATCGTGAAAGCGCGCTCCACTGGAACAGTACCTCTTGCTGAGATTCCCCACACGACATGAGACAATTTAGACTAGAGATGTAGAAGCTCTCAGAGTAGACGGTCGCCAGAGGAATAACGCTCGTGTCTCGTTCATGTAATTTAGTCCAGGACGTAATGTATTGGAATGTAGTCCGCTAGTCTACGTGGTCTCCTGGGGCCGTATTCTATTCTCACCCGACTCGGGATGGTATCCAGCACGAAAAATCCGGGTATCATCCCCGAGTTTCGACCATCCCCACCCCACCTCGTGCACATCTCCGGGGCGTCCCCCGGGGATGGCAGAGATAGCGGAGTGGGGTAGAGAAGCAGAGGATTCCGATTGGAGTGACACTATCACGGCTGTGAGCTCCTCATAGGGTGAGTTTTGAAGGCGTTGTGAAAGTGAAGCGAGTTCGAGCAGTCTTTCTGGGATGCGCCACGCATCTAAACAATGTTAAAGCGTAAATGGGAAATGAAAAATACAAGCGTATAAATATTTTAGGGGAGATGTCGTAGTTGTCAAAACCTTGTTTGGTGTACGCCGCCCGCCCTCGTTTGGAAGAATCAATATGCGCCGCGGCACCGGAAGTGTGAAAACCCTAGTTAGGCGATTTACGGCGCCCTCACATGGCGCGAGGGGTCACAGAGGCAGGAGAGTGGACTGGCTCCGAAACTAACCTGGGTCCCGACCAGGGCTATGGTACGTTTGACTCGTGATAAACCGGTAAAAATGGACGAAAATTTGAAACCGAGCTACCTTTCGAGTCAGAATTAACTAGGTAATGATCTCGTAGACAGCTTTTCAGTTTTTGGACATTTTTTAAAATGACACTCAGTTAGTATTTGAGGTGAGTTTGCCCTGTAACTGCATGGCTAAAATGTCCTCCAGGCCAGTCGAAATCCTACCTATGAGAGACTATAAGGTGTTTTCATAGGCCTCCAAATACCTATGTTTCTTCCTTCAAAGAAACCATTTTGCGCCCACTTTAATGATGCGAAAAGTGTACGGCTAACTACGAAGGAGTGTCATATGGGCAACTTTGGCAGCAAAGTTGATGCTAACGATTTCAACCCTAAAGGTTCCAACTTCGCAGCCTGATTTCCACTCTCGTCTCCAAATCAACAAACGAGTATAAGCACACACAAGCGTGATATGTCGAAATTAGAGTCCTCCAAAGCGGAGACATTTTCTGAAAATAACGACACTTAAATTGTCGGATCCTTTAAGAAAGTAGACATTGTGATCGTGAAATGCTAGGAAATCTAGAGAACTACGTGTGACTATGTATATAATATAGAAACTAGGCTTTAAAAGGCCGAATCTCTTCCTTCATTAGCCAATTGGGAGCGTGGGTGTAATTATCTCCCGCGAGCACAGGGGTCAGCCGCACTGGGCAGAAATTAGGTCACTGAACTACATTTCAGGCGCTCACTATGCGCTTTTCAGCTCATCGGGAAGAGGGCTCGGTGTTGACCACGAATATGTGTTTCAACGTACAATGCGCTCAATTTGAAGAGCGCTACCGAAAAGTGGCTGAAAAATCGTTTTTTTGCTTTTTCCGCCCAGTGACCAAAAGTTAATGCCGGTATTGAACCATTGTGTAGATCTCGTGAAGACGAATCGAACGGTGCCAACAGTTTCTTAAACAACTTAAAATTAAAAGAGTTATGAGCAGGGACGGTTTGCGACGGATTTTCCGTCGCAAACCGTCTTTTCACCGCGCGACGCGGGTGGTATTGTAAGAACTCATCCTTCTATTGGGATGTGCCAGCCGGTCGCTGATATCGTCCAGATGTTAGCTCTGTGCATTCAGTGTGCCCGGTGTTCTTATCTAGTGGCGATATTCTGTTGTCGACTATCGTTGAATCTTGGCATGCTGTTAACGAATAGGCGGATCCTATATTATAGTAACCTAATATTGTTCAACAATTTTAAGGTGATTCTTTCGGGTTTAATTTGAGGCTTCCACAATTTTAAGGTGATTCTTTCGGGTTTAATTTGAGGCTTCCTGCTACACTGCATAGTGAAAGTCTTCCAGCAGGGATGTGCGGGAGTGACACTGTTGTCGTGTTTATAGGAATTAAACCAAGTGTTGTACCTGCAAGGTATGCTCAGTTAGGAAATTATTGCAAACCATATCACTACAGCGGTGATTCTATTCTCTTGGTGGTACGGCACAAATCAACATGGGCAATTAGTGGTTATTTGCGCACAATAACAGTTTTTTCTTTTTTGCAACAAAACATCAGAATACCTAGGAGAATCGTCGTGATACATAAATAGCAGAGTTCGTAGTTGTTTTCTGAAGCTCCGAAGGAGGCGATCCCACCGAAACACAAGCCTAATAAACGCTGATAACAATCTCGCCCAGTGTTCATGGAAGAACAGCTAGGAATTCAACATCATGCCGAGGTTTATCGAAATTAGGACATGGAAAATAGCAGAGTATTTGAAGATGTGAAATCCTTCCATATGCCCAAAAGAGTTAGTCCACCTGCTTGCGTATGTGAGTGTCACAAACCTGTGTGAACTAATAAGACGTGTCGAACGTGTGAAGGTGACCGTCACGTACACGTAGAACCTGTTAAGGCTACCCTCACGTGCAAATCGATGAAAATGAACGAAATTGGTAGAAAATGGCCAGTTAGATATTTGAATGAGTTTCATTCGAATTTGAGTATTCGAATTCAAGTGTTCAAAAAATCACGTTTTCGAATGTGTTCGAATTCGAGTATTCAAAAATTGTGTTTTACCAATATATTCAAATTTCGAATGCTCGAAAACTGCGGGTATTCGAAACCATTAGAATATTCGAAAAATTTGCGAGGGCAAAACTATAAAGAGAAGTCATTTTACGACTTGCCTAGAAAGGAAAGTCTCTTATCGTCAGGTAAGATTGTTGGATATGGATCTTTAACGTTGCCAAGAGAATAAAGCTGTCTGGGTCAGTGGAAGATGGTCTCAAGTCACACAGGCCTCGGGTTACTTCTAGAGACGCTTCTATCATCTTGAGGATATCGAGGCTTAGCCCATCGATGAGCGCGGTCGGAAGTCAACAGCCGCTCGCATAGATGTGAACGTGAGCACGGAAACGTCACCTGAGGTCTTCTGGCCTACGCATAGGGCGAGCGCTCCATTAAGAAAGCTTAAGCTTACATTATTCAATAAGGAACTTTTCTGGATAAAACTACTCAACACTGCATATCCGCTTGAACTTAATGACAATATAAAAGGGTATGGTAATATAACAAACATTGCAAATCCTCTAAAGCATAAAGCTAATCACCCTTACTTCGCATTAAAGATCATTAAAGAAAGAACAAATAGAGGAAAAAAGACAAAAAATAAGCTACAAGACCACAACAGATATAACGAAATTCTTATCTATTTAAGCAGCAATGAAAATAACATTCACGTTATGGATTTTTATAGACTCCTTAAAAGTCTTTCGAAAAGAAATATAATAAGACTGTTAGAATTATGTCTTGATCCACTATTTTTAAAACATCTTAAGCAAAAAGCAAAGCTTGTTCTGTATTGCTTACTGACAACATCAAAATATAACTACATTCATAATAACAATAATACGATGAAGAAAGAATATTTTAATGTAGTAGTCCCTTATATACATACTAAATTAGATGTTGTCAACTTTAATAAAATATTTAATAGCATCTACTCCATCGAATTTCTGAAGAATTTATAATCAAATAAACTACCTTTTAGAGTAGCCTACAAATACGATCCTCCAATATCAACCAAAATTTTTAATTACAATAAGTTTCTTAGGTCACTAGATAACACTAACATTTCTCATATCTTATCTAACCCTTGTCCATGCGAAACAATATATGTAAACGATAAAAAAATTGTCGACAAGCATCATAATCATATTATAACAGGTAATTTAGAAATCATAAAAGATATAGCACTAAGAAAATTACTTAGTAAAGGCACTAAATATAGGATAGTTGAAAAACTAGACAAAGAAAAAATGAAATTCATATATAACCAGGCTATTGATGTTATTATCGAGAAAATCAAAAGTAAATATAAGTTGAATGCTAATATTATAATTCAAATTAGAAAGCATTTTATTTTACAATACAGAAATAAAGTTAAGCCCGTACTAAATAATAATCAAGAATATCAGAAATTGTCCCATATAATCAAATAAAGTACTACCAAAATTACTTTATTTTTTGCCCACTAGACAAAGCTTCTAACAACTACGGTATAATTTGCAAAAAATACTACTTACAAGTAACTATGAAAGAACTAGGAGTAGTCATTAACTCGTACAATGTGCTCTTGACAACTAAAGACCAAAACAACAAAGTGTACAATCACATGCCCAATATCAGTGAATATGATATCTTACTAGACACAACCTTTTTAATGTGAATAACGGTTTAAGAATTAACAATGACACCGCAATTTCGATAATCTACTGCCTACCTAAAATGCACAAGGACCCAATTAGTTTTAGATTTATAACAGGCGCATCCAAAAGCAGCGTTAAAAACCTTGCCTTACAATTACAATGTATATTAACATTTATTTTGAATCATTTCATTAACTATTGTAACGTAGTAGCTAACCGAAACAGATCTATGAGAATATATTGGGCAATTAATAATACAAATATTACCTATAAACTAAACGCATTACAAGATAACCATTTGAAACCCTATTCAGCAGACTTCAAAGATATGTTTACTAACCTGCCTCATAAGACTATCTTAGACAAAATTGCAGTTTTACTCAAAATTTGTTTTAAAAATGCTAATAAAAATTTCATAGCTTGTAATGGCTACAAGACATTTTACACTAATGAAACAAATTTGAATTCTCAATATAAAATATTTAATATGCAAGACATTATGGATCAGGTTAATTTCTTTCTTAAAAATAGCTATGTAGTATTTAGCTCAACTATCTTCAGACAAAACAAAGGTGTTCCTCAAGGAGGTAACTTTAGTCCACTACTTGCAGATATCACAATGCCTATGTTGGAATACGAATTTGCTAAAGCGTTTGTTGCTAGTAGTTATACCATACAAGTATATGGATGACCTACTAATAGTCCATAACTTAGACGAAAAACAAGTAGATGATATTTTGAAAATAGTTTATAAAGATACCCTGGAATTGAAAAAGACACACATCAATGAACACCACTGCAATTATTTAGACATCACATTAATAATTATCAACAACAGAGTAGAAACAAGAATGTACAATAAAACAGATGATTTCAACTTTAAAGTTCTAAGGTTTCCACATTTTACTTCAGCGGTCTCCATAAATATCAAAAAAGCCACAATTTTATCGGAAACGTTAAGAATAGCAAACACTTGTTCTGACGTAAAGTATTTTCTAGAAAAAAATTATTGAACTGAAAAAATTTTTAAAGCATAATGAATACACAGAAGAGTTCATTATTTCAAACATAATTAAATGTTTATATAAACACTGATTTATATATTATAAGCTCAACCTTCATCAAGTCAAAGACAATCTAGCTATATTTTTACAGAAAACGTTTGACGAATAAAATTATACTTAAATTAAATACCTTCTAAATCTTTTATTTGCTGAAACTGTGTATTTAAGTTAACATAACATAAATTAATATTATTAATGATAAACAAATACTTAACAGTGATAAGGGTACCGTTTTGTTTTGTTATTGGTTTCATTGCACTCTGTTTTCGACACTGAGTGTGAGGCGTGTAACCTTCCTCAATGATACAACCAGTTCTACCATATTTGAATTATAAATGAGAATAAGTATGGATATCATTATACATATCAGTTGGCTAACACACACTGCCTTATCTGTAAATGTGCCACTAGGAGTGCGGTAATAGCCAAAGTGGGTAAGTCTTTCAATTTTTAAAACTGATGTTAATAATAATAATAACTATATTAGTTATTGTAGTTATTATAGTTATAGTTATAATATTTATAATAAATAATAATAATAATAACAAAATAAAAATAATTATATATAATAAATTATAATTATATAAAAATTATGGTTTATAACTACGATGTATATATTTAGTTTGTCATAAACTTTAATAATTGGGGTTGTTATTTTATAATAATTATTAAATGTCACTATTAGAAATACATTTATTGTAATAATTATACAATAAATTATAATCGAAAGTTAAAATTATACATTTAATTTTAATTATATAGTCACAATTGTAACAATTACATATAATTATAATTTTTATATGAATAAGCCTTTTAATTAACCCCTTTCAACTTAGAACGTGTTTTTCTACTTCTTTCAGAAATATCTTTTTGTTTAACTCACATTTTTTTTACTCCTCCTTTGTCTTCATTTTTAAACTCAATTTTCTCAAGTAGTGTCTAATTCCTCATCCTATCGTATTCATTCTTTCTCTTCTTTTTTACATCTAATCTCTCGTCCTTTTCATTCTCCTATCTCTCTTCACACACAAACAGATTTTAAAGATATCTTAAAATATGCTCCTCTTCTTCACTGAAGAGCCATGGGAGGAGCATTACACAAAGGTTCGTCTGAAGATAGTGGAGAAACGAAACTTTTTAATATTTTTTATGCTAAGTAATATTTATTTCGTAATTAAGGATGGCACTTTACACATTTCTTTACTTCTTCGAACCTCTTCTTATTTGTTTTATATTAAGAAAGCCTTCGTCAGCGAAAAGAATAGGAAGGCTAGATTTCGGTTTGCGAAGGAGCATTTGAATTGTATGATAAACGTTTGAAATAAGTGCTTTTCAGTGTTCAGCAACGAAAGCGACGACCTGTTTGGATCTGATGGACCTCACTACGTAAGACGCCAGAGAAGCATGAGGCAAGATAGGATGCATCAACTGCCAACTATAAACATGACGAAGAAGTGTTATAGTTTGGGGATGCTTCAGTGCATATGGAATTGACCCCGTTTACAACATCCAAGGAGTTATGGACTTCAAACGCTGCTTGACGATTTTAGTCAATACCGTGTGAAAAACTCTTCGAACGCCGTGAATTTTCCACCTGAAGAATGACCAGAAACATGTTTCCAAGGCGGCGAGGAAGTAGTTCAATGAAAGTGGTATTCATTTTCATTTCACCAGATCTGAATCCAGTTGAACACTATTTTCTATGAACATCTTGCTAGAAATATGGTAGGTCTCACAGTAAGAAACAAGGTGGAACCCAAGCGAAGAGCGAAGTGAAGTCAACGCATCCACATTTCACTTTTCTATAGTTGATTTGAAGCGAACTATGGTTAAAAGTGGAAGCGTTCACAAACTTTTCAAAGCCAGTGTAACTTAGAGCGCTGATCCTAAATCTGTGTTCATTGTCTGCTAACTGCATTTGGGAACGGAGCTGTAAAGCATTTTCAGTTTGCTTTCTTATCTCTCCGCCTGCGTGCAGAGTCCTTCAATCACAAGGGGGCGAGCTCAATTAGGTGGAAGCAGCAGTGGAGGTCGGGCAGTGATGGCGCAGTGGATAAGGGAGCAGCGAGGTGAGACGTCTGTGGTTCCCTCTCTGATGTAATATTCGCGCATTTCCTAAAAAAAAGAATAGTATGTTTACTGCTAGTGGGTTCGCGGTCATCGATTTCGCCTAAACTTCGCCTAGAGACATTACATATCTACAATAAGCCATCGTTGTCAATCGGATTTTAAAACGGATCTTAACAACTAATCATAAATATCCTCTCTGAGCTATGATTAGGCGAAGATGTATATCCAGCTCTGGTGCAGGTACAATATTACCTATGAATCAGGTTTCTTTTCTGGCGATCTTTTTCCTTGCAATCTCACATAGAGTCCCTTGGTTGATTGTGGAGGCTCCTTCTTAGAAAGTGAAAGATTGTTACACCGTAGGAGAGTGTGGCCAAAAAGTGCTCTGAACGCTGACTCTAAGCCCTTATCTGCAATGGGTAACGGGGAGAGAAGCAACGAACTATTTTTATGCTGCCTTGATCACGCTCGGTTTGAAGTGGTCCTCTCCATCCACAATACATTTGTGAACTACCATGCTGAAATTGAGATAGTTCGGTGATCACACGTGAGAAGACTCGCCTCAAACATGGGTAATTAAACCTTTATATTTATAAACAGGAATAAACACGAATACCGATTAATATGCACCGCTGCTAAAGCAATAGGGTAATAATGGACGATTTGCATAGAAAATATTACTATACTACACGGAAGAACACAATGCAAACAAAACCGAACTTCATATGAGCAAGAACAACACTACAAGAGACCTAACTAGCTAAGTGAACCGACCAAGACAATAGAAACGATGAGATTCTAAAAGAACTTTGGGAGTAGACCGTTACCCGCATGAGGGAATGGCAAGGAAAACAAGACAAACACAGCATATATGAACAGAGAATAACATAACAACAGAACATATGAAAAACAACGAGATATGGAACATAACAACAAAGGATACCAACACTACTAGACGATAAACAGATAGGACATGAAAAAAGGAACATATATGCACAAAACCAAACCCACAAGGACATGCGCAAGGACAGGGAAGAGGAAGAAACTCATACCGAAGAAAAAACCAAGAGGTCAAACATCCAGAGGCACGCGCAGCACAGCCGAACCCCCTCAAAAACCTAGGCCCGAGCTCTCTAGGCCGCCAAACTCCGAGCAGAGCCGCCGATTGACAAGTTCCTGCTGAGTGACTACCCTGAAAATCAGGCGGGGAGAGAAGACGCAAGAAGGAGAGGGGTCCGAGACATTACCCGCAGTCGATTGGGGCGCCGAATGTAGTGGTACGACTTGTCGTCACTGCTGATGTAAAGCGCAACGGAGCTGACGGCTCAGTGGAGCGTGATCAGGAAAGCGGTTTGGTTAGCTTTGTGGTTCGACCCCAGCCGACGCTATTATCTTGCACTTGGAAGAGAGGAACCGAGACGACCATTAAGGCTCTTCATTTGAAATCACATTGAAAAACTTAGACAGGAAGGAGAGCTGATTCAGTGATACAGTTATACGCTCATGATTTCAAGGATCAAAAAGCATAAGCTGCATACAAGGAGGTTGTTTGGGTGCTGGTCACAACGTTCGTTTATCCACAATCTTCGGCAGACAGCAGCGCTTATGGTTTACTTCAGCTGAGCAAATTCAGTACAAAATGGAAATGGAGGGTGACTTTACTCTCCAATCTACGTTACGGCTGTAAAAGCCCAATTTAAAATCGTCGCTTGACGCTGCATACCATGATTTACGGCTCGTATGAAAGTATCACTGCGACCTGATATCCTCATCTTGTATGATGATAGACGAGGAGGACAGGCACCAGGCAGAGTCAAGCGTGGGATTCGATCCTCGCCGCTATTTACGACCCGCATTTTCCAGAACCAACTCGATGCGATCCCTTGTCTCCACCAAAACTTTATTCCTTATACATTACGATTTATAGCTTCAAAAGGTAGCTTCTATCTCTTAATATGCTGCTCTTTCCAGGTGCGGCCTCGACGTGAAGATCTACACGCAATAATTTTGTTCGGTGAAGATGGCATGTCGTGAACATGGAATAGAGCCCCGTAAAAGCGTTGAATCCAGCGGCCAGATTTGTCAACGTACCGTCGGTATCATCTCACGGCGGATTCACCGTATCGGCCAACGTAGTACATAAGTGATGCAGAGAGGTATAGCGATACAGATACGATAACCGATATACCTATACCGGCCGGTAAGCGGTTGATGAATCTGAGCCCAGATTGCCCTACTTTTAGAATTTTTCTGCTTTAGTTTCCGAACCAACCGGCGGAAACTGTTCGATCTCGTGCCAATTTTAAAAGATTTTTCTTCTTGTGGCGAGTTGTCTAGTTTATCTAATTTTAATAGCAACTTTAATACTTCTTTAAAATTTACAAGGCCTTTACATTGCACAATTATTCTTTGAAGTGTTCTCCGATTTGGATACTGAGTTGAAGCCGAGGGCTTGACAATGAAATAAATTCTGAGGGAGACAATGTCTAGGGAACTCGTATTTAAAACTGCCGTTTTCATGAAAACAAAATGTTGCCTACATATCTGAAGGAGATAACTTATAGAGGTAGTCAGCTTCTGGTTAATAAGAAAATCAATTTTTTGAGACGACCTCAATGTTATCGAGTGATTCCATTTTGCGTCGCTTCCAAAAAATCGAAAAATGTCAACCCCACAGAGAAGCTGCTAAATTCAACTGCATCCTCATACTTTGTTGGTCGCGTGCGGTGGCTGTGTTATGACTGTTCCGTCCGTGTAAAACCTTCTATTTTCCCGGAAGCAGGCAAAATATGAGGATGAAATTCTACTCCATAAAATTTAAACGCTCATAAAATATAAAATCCAGTTTCTTTCTCTGTTCAATTTTTGCATCGACTTTTTTCCCATCAAGCAATGTAAAATTGAGCCCTGGTTGCAAGAAGATCATTTCAAAAATGTTGAATTTTTTGCTACGCATCAAACAGAAGTTAGAGTTACGTGTGAAAAAATCCACCTCCATAAGTCGTTTTCTTCAGACAGAAAACATATTCTTTTCATGAAAACGAATACGGTCCCCCATATTGAAGATCGCCTCCGGAAATGCTTTGATTTCCACAGTATAATATTCAAGGATCGACATTTTATGCGGTACAATTTCACTTGGCTGTTTCCTTCAGGTGGAAAGAAAATTATTTCCATCGCAAACCAGACCTTCGGTTACGACTTCGTAGTCGATTCATAGTGCGCTTCATAGAATCTGCTTAGGGCAAAAAAGGTCAGTCAACATTAGCGATTCGCTCTCGAAATTTTATATCTAGAGAACAATCTCAGTTCCAGATTTACTTATTTATTTATGCGTGAAATGCACGCAACACATGAACAATTCGTGGAGGATACAGCACGAAACGTCAATAAAAAATCGTCAGAGAAGGAGAATATTATGAACAGGATCTGAGATCAGTTGAACATAAATTTGAAAAATTTTCACGCTCAGAAGAAGGTAAGCAATTAAGCGTTCGGGATTGACTGTCTGAAAGCCTCCTGAACTGCTCGACGAGTCAGGAGATGCTTCTGCTAATCTAATGAATTTGGATCCAACCCTTTGTGCAAAGTGCGTGGCACGCAAGCCACTCTTTGATCTTCTAAAATTAGGTTATGTCTGTGAATCTCTAGCTTTGTCCTTTCCCCAGCCGCAACTTTGGATAAGCTGATCCTTTCTGGCTGCTCTAACTGTTTATTCAGGCATCCTAAACACACCCGTGGCCGTGACTCTCCAATGAGCAAAAAGAGAGAATGTTTGGTGGCTGCTTGAGTGTTTGAACATTATTTTCTCATTCTTAGATTGCCTTTCGGCAATGTAAGGGTGCTCAAATTGTTGTTCAACCCACGCATTCATATAAACGCAACAGAAAAAGCCTCTTCTTTCTAAACAGCTGCACAGCGCACCAGTTCAGGTAACGCAACAGAACGTTTAGGTGCTTTGAGCGTCTTGGTTATTATCCTTGCTCGTTTCCTCGGATAGAGAACCATTTCATATCGTAAAATTCTGCCAAAATCAGCGAGAAATGCGAAAAAGTGCGAAAAATTTAAGCCTTCCAACTGCGTATATACGGAGCCACATCTACGAAACAATCCTCCCCTAGAACCAATACACGATACGACCTCCTCCCTTGAAGCTAGGACACAAGCCCATCGTTCGATTCTCGAACTGCAGGCTTCACCTCCTACCGAGTACTTCCTTCACAGTGCTAACGATACAGGTATCGTTTGTCGTCGTCTCCCTTACGTGCTACCAGGTGGAACGGAGACTCTGTTCTACAAATTACCTCATGTTTTGTTACGTCAGACACTATTGTAGGCACACATACTATTACAGACGCAACAGGCAGGTTCTTCGCACAACAAGTGACTCACTGCTTCTTTCGGCTTCTTTCGCGTAGCTGTGGTGAGAGAACACAGCGTTTGCTTGAAGTAAATTTGGTTGCACGTTGCGACGATTGTCGTGGCCGCCCTATTCAGAACACGAGTCGTTTACCTACTATAAATATGTGACCTACCTAACTCGCGTGAGGTAATTTGGAACACACTTTGGACTCTTTCGTTTGTTCCATATGTTATCATATGTTGTACATAGGGGGTGGTGCAACACTGATGCTTATAGTGAATTTGTGCCTGTCCCCAAGGCCACTTCTGCCTCCTCCCATTTATCCACAACGTTAGATAAACAGACTCGTTTTAGGTTGAAGCTCTTATTGTTTGTTCAGGCATCCTACACACGCTAGACCGTGACTCTCCATTGGAAAAAAGATTCGAGAATGTTTGACGGCTGCTCGCTAATTGAAAAGCGTGGTGGCTAGCCAAATTCTTGGTGTACATACCTTGGAACCAGGGATGTGCGAAAAATTTTCCGTTTCCGTGCTCCGAATTCCGCTTTTCTCCATTTTTAGTCTTTCCTTTCCATTTCGTGCTCCGTTTTTCGTTTTTTTTTGCGCCAGAAGACAGAGCGGAAAAAGTAATAATTAAATGTTTCGCATTGGTTATTCACCTCATAGACTTAAAAACATGATCAGGAGGCAGGGAAAAATCAGCTGTGATTCACCTTTTTTGCCATTGTGTTGCTTTCAAGCCGGTGGTGCATCGTGATGTCTGAGCTGTGTGACAACCAAACTGGATGTTCTTTGAGAAACATGGTTCAAAATACTACCCAATAAAACGTTGTGTGTCAGCAACAAGATGTGTTCTATCCACCAGCCGAGAGTTTAGTAGAGTGGGCACTACGTTAGGGTGAGAAAATTCACAGCTACTGCATGAAAGCAGGCGTTTGATAGAAATCGCCAAGTTTATTCATTGAATGCGCTGCGAAGCTGGTTCGACAATAGGGGTAAAACTGTTTTCCTACTTACTGAAAAATACGTTTGAAACCAAGAAACAAAACTACTGCAACAAGGAGCACCTTGGAATTGTATACACCTACCAAGAAGGAAGTCTATCGAATCGCTACTGTTTGAGGAATCCGTGGAAAGTGAGGTCATGCGTCAAACCACGAGTTGTGAATCATTGGCCATTCACCCTTTAATCTCAGAACTGAATAATGCATACAGCTTCAAAACGTAAGAGTTGGTTAATAATAGGCATCTGAAGGGGAACTATTTGGAAACGATGTACTATCGAACATCTTAGTTCCTTTAGCGAACATGCATAAATTCAACTTTCCTAATAATCCTAGATCTGGCTTGGTGCGCCAATTTTATCCCAGAGTTTTGTAAGCAATCTTAGGTTGGTAAGAGTGCTTTCCACGCGGGGCATTCAATAAGACCAATTAAGTAATATGAGAAATCTCTGGGGAGAACGGCGGAAAACGCATGCTCATTACGTTTGAATACATTCTTATTTACTTACTGAACGGATTTGCATAAACTTCGATTTATTACAGTAGTAATATTTGGGAAATCCTTGTAATATTGATACGAATAAAGTGATCTCTTATCGTTATATGTTGCTTCTGTTGGTGAAGAGTCCCACACTGCCTATGACTTGCCTGCTTCATAAATTCGTTAACGGCAAGTAGTTGCCACCATTTTGGTTGTACCTATGAGAAATTGAAGGAAGTAATGAGTTTTGTGCTATTTCCGGTTCCGTGTTTCGTATTCCGGCTTTCGCTCATTTTAAGTTCTTCCGCTTCGCATGCCGTATTCCGCTGTTCTCGAGAAAATTCCGCACTTCTCTGCTAGAAACACAATTTTCTGATAACTCTTACGATTGGATTGTGTTTCGGTACTGTTTAGGTATTCAATTTGTTGCTCAACCCAAACTATTAAAGGAGAAAAGGTGCCTAATCTTTCTAAACAGTTGCCCCACTGCATGTAACACACCAGAACATTTCGGTGTCTTGAGCGTCATGCTTGATGAAGGAATCTGGGTGAGGACATAAAATTTGTGCCCATCGAAGCAATGAGGACATTTTTTAGGCAGGATCTAGGATGCACAAGTCTTTTAGAAAGGAGTTTACCTTAAAATTGGATTACTGATATCCACATTATTTCAACAAATTCGTTCGAAGCAAGTGACAGAATTGCTCGTTGATCTCCGCATGCTACAAAGCGGAGAGAACCTCGTCTTTCCGAGAGGCTTTCATTGACAACTTCCTCCTCGACATGTACGTATACTACGGCTGGTGCTCTCATCTATGGAATAGACGCATCATGTTCAGTCAGTGCTGACGATCAGTGGAAAGCGAGCAGCGTTGTTGGAGAAGACGTCGCGTGTCACATGCACTACGTACTGCATGGGGCAGGGGCGTCTCCTCCGAGATTAACTGTTTGAGTCCCGTCCAGGCAAACGAAGCGCTCCATGCTTACGGATTAGGTGAATTTGCATCGTGCATTTATATTGTCTGGGAAGGATAGAGTCCTGCGTTGTCGATCAGCTGGTCACCGCTGGTTATCGGCAAATTCGTTGAAAAATTGCATTATAGTACTGAGAAGGGACAGAGCCCGACTGACTCGATTGATAGACATTGCATACGTCTTGCACTCGTTTTAGCGTCAATGCTTCCTGCTTCTAACAGGTTTCACCATTAATCTATGGGACAATAAGGGACACAATGAATGGAGGTGGCGGACAAATACTATTCTGAGATCTCGATTTTGCAACGCTAATGAATGATGAGACATTTTTCAGAGACCGTATTTTTTCGGAACCACTAGAGCACCAATGATCTGAGGCTCTCACCGCTATCCACTCTGATTTTATTTCGAACACTGTTGTTATAAAAGCTGTTCTATAAAGTTTGTTATAAAGGTCAGATTCCAGTACCCAGCTTCGCGTCGTCGTACTTGTTTCCTCAACAGCTTTTGTGGGCGGAGCATGAGGGTTCTCGTGTGCACCAGGGATGTGCGTGATTACGAGTTACAACTTACGATTTTACGATTTATAGCGATTTTTGGTAAATTCTTCACGGTTTACGATTTGCGAGATTTTGGGTGGTAAATTTTCGATCTTGGTCTGATTGGTGATGATGATTTATCTTTGATCCATAAGAAATTGGCGTCTGAAAGGCTTGATGCAGCTCGGGTATCTGCTCACATAACGCATTGCGAGCGCTTTCTGCTTTACTTTTTCATATGTGGATGGCATCATGGCAGTAGACACCGTCCACTTGCTGAGGGCTCTTGACTCGACTTATAATACCTCTTTGCTTCTCTGACTATTTCATTTCTCCAACACTCTAAGAGCTGGCATTTGGTCTCAGACCTGTTCTCTAGAAGGAACAGGAACAACTTATTATTTTAAAAACTGTGCACGGTTCATGTCCCATTCATTCCATAAGAGCTGTCCTTACCTCCTGGGTCGGTGAGTTAGTATCAGGGTGTCATGAAAAGGTAAAGCGTTGTCAGAAGTCCCACAACTGGATCGGTTAACGTCGGCCTTTATCACTAGCTCTTGCCCTATGTAGTTCATGCTACTTTTATGATGCACGAATTTTGAGAGAATCATTTATATTTATTTATTCATTTATTCCTATACCCTACCTAACCTAACTAACATGCGCCTTTCAAAAAGAAACTAAATGAGCTTCCACAAAAACGGGTCTTCTGGCAAACATTTTTGTTGAACATTGTACGATCCCATCTTGTCACACATATAAAGATCAGTTTAAGCACATGTTCATTTTTAGAATGTTCATAGTTTCTTCACTTTCAGAGGCAATGAAGAATGCGTCCTTTTCTGTTTTATCAGTTCAGTCATGGAAAATACCCGTGCGCGGAACCTGCGGCGGATGCGCATAGTGGTGGAGCAGAAGAAAAGTACGAGACGTGGTGTGCGGAGTAGTTCTAATCCGAGCTACTCTCCCAGAATTTTAACCAAGGGCCGGCGCAGAGCGGCTCGGGGTGGGAAGGTGAACTTGTGCTTATTCGCTTTGGAAAGAAGGCGCATGTATGTCCAATTATGTCAGAAATTGTACATTCAAGAAAGAGTGCTACTGAGTAACTGTTTAATTTAGAATATTGTTAGAAAACACGCTAATAAAGGTTTTGTGTATGTGATCTTTTGATTATAATAATTTGTTTGTTTACAGTTGAAAATAAAGTACTTTTGAGAACAGTTGTCGATTTAATCACAACGAGTTCAACTTTTCGGCTTTCTGTTGCACCGGTGTTGGTCAGTTAGGTGGTGAAAAGCACTTAGTCCCAGAGTTAATTTTCTTTTGAATTATGGATATGCTGAATAAGGTGAGATGTGTTTCCTTTCAAAGCAAGCTTTAGGAATGTTCGGATTTGAGTGAACAAGTGTATCAAACGTTCTAGAACTCACTGACTGACCAATATCTCCGAAGTATGGTTCCACTTCGACCTTTTGAAGCTGCGAAGGTAAACGTTGCAGCTGTCTTCAACGGCAGGAGTAACAGATGCATAATGAACTCTAAACTTATGAAATACCGTTAAAACGAGCGATACTAGGAGAATTTTGAGGCGAGTGTAGCATCTGGTTACATGATGAAGAGGCGTTGTTGAGTTGAGAGCTTGCATTTCTAGCGTTTGCGATTTCTTGCGAATATGGCTGTTTGGGCGTGCTATCGATTCCTTTGACTATGTTGGAGTCAAGGACATCGAGCTTTTGTAGTTGAGCTTTCTTATTAAGGCCTCCTCCGCCTTCTCTTCTATCTCATCACCGTTGCTTTTGTCTCAGTGCTCGTTGAGTTCATTTTACAGCAGAGCGAAATTAGACGAATCGACATTTTTTGCTACCTCAAGGAAGTGAGCTTATTTTTTGCCCTTGATAGAAACAGTTCTATTCGAGTCTTGACTTCGATTAGAGCAGCTTTGCGCTCAATTATCGCATTGAGGCGTTCATTAGGAGAAGAGGACTCCAATAAATCATTCGCCGTAAAAAGGTCGTTGTCAATGTCTTCAACTGATTTGTCTAGTTTCCGAAGAGAAAGTGTGATTTGTGCTTTACTACTACGTACAATCGCCATGAAGTTTTGAACTGGAGGTGGTGCAGTTCGACCCCAAGTTTCTAAACGCTGAATTGTGCGCATTGATGATTAACGATGGTTAAAGTCAGTAAGAAAAGTGACAAGAGTTAAATGGCGACGAAGACTATGACATTGGTTAGAGGATGACGGTAAATGAGTACAGTTATGGCGTTATCCGATTACTTTGCCGAGTTGTTACTCACCTGTCGTTGATCGCAAATTCGAACCGTTCGCACTAACAACACAAGGTAGCCTCAGACGCTACGATCGACGTAACCGTTGCTGTTCATCTACGACCCGGGCACTCCCGGCTGTCGGATCCCGAGACCCACGGCTAGCGTCCATGCGATTGGTAATGCGAACGGGCTCGAGTAAGCTTTCAAAGTGCTAACACTCACCACTCATGGGAGGTGCAATGGCAGAGCAGCTGCTGTCACAAGCTGCGCTCCTAAGGCACTGCACCGCAGTGAGGCCACCACCTAAAATCCTCCACAGAATCGGTACAACTAGTCTCAGAGTTTATTTTCTTCTCTCCTATGGGATCGGTTGACGGGCCCATTATGGCGGGACGGCGGACGGTGAAAAGGGAATCGGGAGGAGCAGGTCGAAAACGGGCGAACCAGGATTTTAGGCCTGAGGAGATCCACTGGTACGGTAGTCGAACGGGTGGTCTTCGAAACGGCACGGCGCGAATTCCAAATTAGTAGTGATCGTCATAACACTTTCCGAGCATCTCGTGTGCACCACACATTTTGCACCTGAAGGAGCAACATCTGCACTCGAAATTGTACTCTATACAATGCCGAGTGTTTATTTTTAAAGCTGACTTGAGTGCTTTATTTACAAATTTTTTAGACACTCTCGGAAGCGATGGCGGAATGGCAACCGGGGATTGACTTGTTACGAAACTATTTTTCTCTATTCTGCAGAAAACAGCATCAGAAAGTGGAGTTGTAACCTATAAAATTTTAAAGCACAGTTTGATGCACGGTAATAAAACCTGTTTTTCTGAAATGATCCTCTGTATGAAGTGACGCTCCGATTTTTTTTTGTATCATTTTCCGAAAATTTTCGACACCCTTAATCACATGGAAGCTGCTATTTTTACAACCAGCTATTTAAAGAGTAAGATCCACACTTCTTATAGTTTTAAAAGCTCTGCGAATTTTTCAGACACGTCGAAGAAACTTCGGAATATGCTAAGTTACATGGAGCCATTGCGTTCTCCGATATCATCGATCACTACTGAAGATGGTCTTCGGAAAAAATTTCTGTCTTCTGAAGAAAATAACACGCGAGAGTGAAATTGTGCTTCATGGATTTTTAAGTAATGAGTATTATATAGTAAAAAGCTAAGCTTCTTCGCAGCGATCTCCGATATGATTAGGGCGGATCGTATTTAAAGTTTTCGTTTTTCAAGAAAAATTCATTAATTTTTACCTGAAGAAGATTACCCACACATTGAAATCTAGCCACAAAAAGTTTAAGGTCTTGTCTAGTGCACAGTGTAGAAATCATGGTTTTCTGAAACGAATAGATTGGATCGACCCCTGGTCGATATGGCACCGACGTCATAGGAGCGACGAAATTCGACGTTCACAAAAATGGCTATAACTCGGTAAGTTTTTCAAAGTTTGAAAAGCCAATAGCTTTTTTAAAACTAGAAGAAAAGAGCTCTCATACACTACAAAAATCGGTTTTCAAAAGTCTAGGTGTTCATACGGGATGGAGGCCTTCGATTTTTGTGCGAAAAAATAGAAGTGGCTTCACACAAATTTTCATAACCTGGCTCATTCTTCGAAGTTTCAAAATCTAGCTCTTCAGAAACTAAAAAAGCACTTTTTCGCTGCATAAAAGTCAATTTTCAAAAATTCCGTTTTCATGCGCGGCAGGGGGTCCGAATTCGCGTCCATTTCGCAAAAATACGTATCGAAAATCGAACCCCCCCTCCCGCCCCGCATGAAGAGTTTGTTCGACGTTTCTGGAAAATTCACAGAGCTTTTAAAACTATAAGAAGTGTAGATTCTACTCTTTAAAAAGCAGGTTCTCGCATACTTTCCACACACGCCGGGCTTTGCGAGCACGCGTGGGCTCCCGCGGACACCTAGCACTATCTTGATACTCACTTAACGTCGTCAACCATGGGATCTCCATAGGCCGACTTGTCACAAGGGCCTGTAGCCTGTGCTCCAATGTCCGTGATAGCTCAGCTCGCAGAAGCGAACAGTTTCCAGTGGCACCACGTGGAGGAACGGACATTGCCACGGGGAACTCATATAATAATGAGTACCGGTTTAACAACCGCTTTCATGCCGCTACATCCAAAGTTCGTGATGCTGGAGCTCCCTTATAACCATGGCTAACTTCTGAGAATCGCATTGATATCATTGTCCGGAAAACTTCACCACACATGAGTCACATGAAGTGTGAACAAATGGTACTGCAGAATGTGATACTGCGGCAATAGATCTCTCAACTTCGGCGTCACAGCTACGTTCCCCATACATGTTTGTTTTCCCATTCTAATTTAGCATTTTTCGTTCAGCAACGTAAAGCATTCTAGCATGCTTCAGCAGAACGTTATTCTTGAGGATTTTAGTCTTTCTTCATCATTACTGGTTTGCTTGCGCCGAGTCCTTGTGTCCAAATTTTCACCATTGTGCACAATATAGTGCGAATAAATGAAAATTTGAATTTTTGTACAAATTCTGTTTTCATGAAGTGCTCAGCTGCGAAAAGGTGTTTATAAATTTCTAGTTTCGACTATGAGTCATTGCGTCTGGGACCAGGAGGAGGAGGGATCAGATCCCTCCTCCTCCTGGTTAGGCATCGAACCAACAACATCACATTGTGACCTTCTATCCTCAACTTCCATCATGCAGTAGAAGCTAATAGCGTAACTACTTTGTAGTTCCTATTCTTCCTTCTTCTGTAAATATGCAGAATATGCTGTCTCTCGGATATGAGTCATATGTCAACTCGATAGCGATGCTCCTAAGCTCGAGGACGAGCTTTACCGAGGAATGGAGATGTCGGGTCATAGACAGCTGTCGGTACACCCAGCTGTCACGTTACACCCGCGCCTCGTCTACGAAGACGAAGCCACGCCTGGCTTCGTCAGTCTCGACTTCGGCTCGCCCTCGGCGGCTCGGCCCGGCCTCTAGATATATAGATTTGTAGATAAATATTGAATCAGCCATTTATTTTGCCTCTCGTAAAATGTGCCCTGCTTGTTTTGAAATGTGTTCGTTCACTCCAAAAGCCTCAAAACCACTTTGGCTAAAACAATGTGCCTGCTTAGGTTATGTGCCGCGTGCGATTTACGGCCAGCGACTTTTTATTTTGATTTTTCAGGTTTTATTACGCACACCCGGTACTCCACGCCAGTGCTTCAATGGTGGAAGTGCAAGGTCACACACTCTTTCAAGTACTTGTTTTTCTTTGGAAAAGAGTAGAATGTATTACCACCAGTAGGAGCAGTGCCGCTGTCGCATTCCCCGCAACCATCGCAGGCTGCGACGAAGTGGAATAACGGGCACTTTCTGTCGTTGAGGTTGTGCTACCTCATTGCGTCGTTTAAAATTCCATTGTCGAGACTGACGAAGCCACGCCTGGCTTCGTCAGTCTCGACTTCGGCTCGCCCTCGGCGGCTCGGCCCGGCCTCGTCCGCCCGTCACCTGTCTGTCTCCGTGTCCGCTAT
>CANDYH010000575.1:0-13752 GCA_947396885.1 Heligmosomoides polygyrus polygyrus | reverse complement strand
CTAAATACCAATCACACAAAATAGTGAATGGTTGTAAATAGTTCCGCGTAAAATAAAAAATAGCTCCAATTTTGATTCCATGAGTCTATTGCAGGCTACCGTGCTGCGATGTGGTCACTCGTTCTGCCAAATTTGTCTCGATGAAGCGATCAATGTGGACGATCGCTGTCCCGAATGTCGTCGACCAACCCTTGGGATCCTGATTCCAAATCTGTC
The DNA here is from genome assembly GCA_947396885.1 of Heligmosomoides polygyrus polygyrus. NCBI lineage: Eukaryota > Metazoa > Nematoda > Chromadorea > Rhabditida > Heligmosomidae > Heligmosomoides > Heligmosomoides polygyrus. The sequence continues at coordinate 13,536 of CANDYH010000575.1, read as the reverse complement.
CGTCGTTTTTCACTATTTGCCCGAGAGGTAAAGCTTTTATTTTTGTAATATTTCAGAAGGCTCAACGAGTGTATCCGCCACTTCGTCAAAGATGACGCAAGTAAAATGAACGACTTCCACAGAAGGAAAACCCACAATGCAGGTGCGGTTCTTTAACTTTTGTTTCCTGTGCACGAAAGCAGTTTGTTCTTCTTCAGATGTGATGGCCCATCGCCGAAAAAACAGAGCTGTTCTGTTCGCTATTCTGCACAGAAGTAGGAGGCCATTGACGACAAGGGAAATTGAGGAGCAGTGGACGGTTTGATGATTTGGATTCTTGTTTGTTTGGCATATAATTTTTGACACTTCGAACCGTTGTATTGACACTGAAATCGGAGTTGCTTAGCAGCATTTCAGCAAAATTGTTTTATTCTTTCTAAGATAGGTACATTAGCTATCACTTTCGGTGGAATAAAAATGCCTTATGAATATCTTCTGGTCCCCTTATGAGGGGCGCGGATACGTAGTACAGTCGGTGGAGGTGCCGGCTGTCGCGTGCACCCTAGACGAGGTTTCTGGTTCGGACTTCTCGCCCAGGGCAATCAAGCCTTTCATACCACCAAGGCCCTTGAATTGGTATCAGTCTCGTCTGGGAAGGATAATGCGCTGACTTGTTCATCGGCTGGCCATTGCAGGTTATTATATGGCCAAATACGCATTCAAACCGTCTCCGTGACATCCGGTGGAAGTATAGTGCCTGGCGCATCCCAAAAGGGATTGACTAACGTTGTCCTTTATCCTTTATCCCTTTATCCTCTTTTGAACAGATGTTCAAGCGTTTTATGTGCGCGTAATAAGGACAATGGACAAAGGACGGCATTAATCGCTTCTTGTCATGGATGCGCTACGCAGTCAACTTCTACGGGGTATCATTAAATCAATTGGTAGGCTCACCTGATCTACAAAATAACTTGCGGTGGCTAAACGATGGGCAGTTCAATGTTCTATCCTTTTTAGACAAGCTTCTTACCATTTCAGCGACCGAAGTGGAATGGAAGGCTTCGTTGGCCTGGGCGAGAGCCGAACTTGAATTTTTAACTCGGGCTGTGCGCGTCTGCTCCCACAACTGCGCTACCCGTGCCCTGTATGGAATGAGCATACCGAACAAATACCTAGGCTATACAAAAGATGAGAGGTGCATAGATGGGAAAGTCAGTTCTTGATCTTTCCTTAAGTATACAGTGGTGGGACTTTGCTTTGATCCGTCACTCATCTGATCTCGTAAATCATTACTCCCTATTACATATTCCTATACAAGGTAGAGTGGAGTAAAGTAGGAGAATTCATAGAGATTAGTATTTAACAGATGAAAATATTGTATAATTTAGGCTGCAGAGCATCTGGACATCTTGAGTGACGACATTCGGACGGAACTGCACCGGATGATCCAGGATACTTCGTCAGTCTTCCAGATTATCGTTGAAAACAACGGTGCGTTCCTTAAAAATGTGCGAACATTCAGTAGAAAGTCCTATTACCTGATCTTAAAAATTTTCAACTTTTTTCAGAACAACGAGTGATGTTGAAGAATCTTGGCATCCTAGGAGGATGAACAGAATCTCAGCTCGTCTTTGTACTTGAGCAGAGCCCGAAGGTTCAGCTAGGAGCCGAATGTTCGAGCGGATCATGACGCTTTTTTCGCCTTTTGATGTGATATGTGTTGATGTGTTTTGCATCGTCAGGATGAACGTTTTCTAAACTTTTTCTCAGCAACTGGAACATCACAACATATGTAGAACTCAAGCACGGCAACCAATTTCATCTTGCGCGTCAGCCAGTAGAAGTGAACCTTGATTAGAAGGACAAAGAAATGAGTTGGTGGCTGCCGTCTTAAGATCGTGCGAAGTTCAGTCGCATTTTTCTTATGGATGTTAACTAATTATACAATATTCACTTCAAATTGGACAATCTTTCAAACACGCCTAACGCTTTTGACACAAACTGCTTCTTTCAGTTATCCGGCAATTTTTTTGCAAAGTTGTCCATAATCCGTTATCCGCATTTCAGTATTTTTTATCTTCTCATCTCTGGTAGATATGGTCTTTGTCGTCTTCCCTTCGCTTCTAAATTTTTGGCACTATTGGAGAAAAACTGACTCCGTGACTTACCATTAGATACACGTAGCTGGAGCAGTCGGAGGTGTTCGTTTCATTGAGGAGGCATCAGAAAGTCGTTCTGTTCTCACGAACATGAGTACGATTACTGGCACGATGGCGTTAGAGAAGCGAGGATGGTGCAGTTGTGGGTTGTCAATATGCATTCCCACATTTTCTCATTCCAGTTCTCGCATGACGTTTTCGAGAGTGGCGCTGAAGGGATATGGTATCCCTGCCGAACACCTCTCTTCACGTCGATGACGACGTCGTTGTAGAATGGAGAGATCTTGGTCGTGAATCCACTGTACAACTCTCGAAGGACTCTGATGTACTGAGTAGGAACACCCTGAGTGAGCAGGGCGTCTATGACCGCTTCAGTTTCGACGGAGTCGAATGCCTTCTTCAGGTCGATGAACGTAAGGCATAGCAGTAGCTTGTACTCTTACGACACTTCGATGATGAGGTTCGCAATGGTGTGTATGTGGTCGATCGTGCCGAATCCTCTCCGAACTTCTGCTTGTTCGCGTGACTTTCCTTCCAGCGTTCTGCCGATCATACACATGGAGCGGCTATGTTGAACAACTTGTAAGCTGCGGGAGACCAGCAGATCTATGGTAGAGAAGTTGCTAATGCAGTTCCCCCTCTCTGTATTATAAAATGCCTCTCGCGGTGCTGGAACCTTGCACCACCATAGATAATTCAGATAAACAGACTACAAGGACCCCTGAGATGTTGTCTGCAGACAAAAATGCGCTACGTGGTTATTAAGGGGGTGCACGTACGTAACGTCTGGGATTAATGATTGGAAACGCTGTTATCGTACTATTGGCGTGTTCCATTATTAATGTCTTTTTTCAAATTTTTTCAAAAATTCAAGTGAATTTTCTTATTCATATTGGTAACATATACATATTAATCAATGATGTGTTTACCATTTTGTTGGATGACCTTTTCCATGTTTCGGTAGGATAAAAAATTCCACGTTCGAAGAAGCCTGGGCCTTTAGAAGAGAAGAACTGCTGCAACTCATTTTTAACAGCTTGACCGGATTCAAAAGTTTAGCCATAAAGTGGTTTCATGGGAGCTAAGCAAGTGTCAGTCTGATGGCGCCAGGTCTGGGCTATAGGGTGGATGTGGCTTCAGCCCCCATTTGAGCTCTGTTAGTTCTAGACGGGTTATCAAAGGGGTGTGGGGTCTGGCGTTATCATGATGGAACATCACGCCCTTGCGATCGGCCAGTTCAGGGCGTTTTTCTTTTAATTCTTCTTCCAGTTTCGATAGTTGACGACAGTGAATTTTCAAATTAGCAGTTTGGTTTCTCAGAAGCAGCTTGAAGTTCACTATAGCTATACATATGTTAATACGTTTGCTGAGATGATTCTTTGAGGTGATTCCTTTAATTCGCTAGCAACTCAACAACCAGTTTGTATACGTAACCGAGCTGTTGCAAGTGCAAGTAAACAATAGAATTCACTATGTCGAGCTTTTCTACCATCTCTTGAGTTGTCATACGCCAGTTATTTTCCATCAACGCCTATTCTGCCGTCATCACTGGCGATTGCACGACCTGTAGGTGGTGCATTTTGCACACTTCCAGAGCAAAAGCGAGCAAACACTGGCGTTGAGTTTATGGTGTGGACTGCCTCACAGACACTGGCATTGCTTGAGGCAGTGCTCACCATAAACTTCACATATTTTCTTCCGAGCTTGCACCGGATGTTTGCCTTTTCGGAAGTGAAACAACCAAATATTCCGATAACGCCCTCTTTGGTTGTCCACCTTCAACTTCATTTTTACCAAGTTCTTTCTACTAATGACGCTCAGTTTTCGAGAGAAGATAGTCTGATCTTTAAAAAAGTACAGGGTGCGTAAAAAGTATTGTGACGGTTGTGAAAACATATTGCGCAGTAAGTTTTAAGATATTCACTTGAAAAATATGGAAAATGATCTTGCAAACACGATGGAATAACTCGTAATGGACATTGGCTCCTTAGCTGTGAATACAGGAAAAAATTCCGAAAACAACGGAAAAATTCATGAGCACGCGCCGCAAACACTTGCTTGCATTTCGTTCCGTGCTTTGAACAGGGTAGCCTTCTGCGACTGGTCACTTCTGTTGAAAGTAGCCCAGGCCTCATTCTCCAAAATCGCCTAAAAAGAGTAATCCAGCGGATTCTTGTTTAAGCTGTGTTCGTCTGAGAAGCTGTCTACACCTGCGCGCGTTATCTGTTTGCCGTTATCGGACAGAGAGTGATAATTTTGGATTTGAACGTTAACATGCTTGAACATCTTGTAATCATCATTTGTTATGACAGAGCCGTGGCTGACGTTTGGGTTGTTGACACCCTTTCTCACCGACCGTTTCGAACACCGCCTAATTCTCTTGTTAATAAGGTATTCATTTCCTTTGGTAACAGCCAGGGAAGGGTCACTTTAACCACGACGGCTTCATGTTTCTTCAGTTTTTACAAGCATAGTTTTTGAACACGATATAGACAACAAAAATAACACACAAAAACTTTGAAAAGTAGAAAGAGAAAGTTGGAGCTCAAACAAAAAGTAGGTGCGTCAATACTTTTTACGCACCCTGTATATAATAATGTGAGCCAAGTAATCGATGCTACATAAAAGTATACAGCTCACGCCATCTACGAGAAAATACGGCATAAATTGTCGAACAACCCAATACTAACAACCAAAGGACGGCTTGAAGTGGAGTAAACTGCTCACCATGACGGAAAGACGCAAAGAGCAGATAGGTGGTTCAAGTACCCACGTCTGACAGGGACGTATCAATAAACCTCGCAACATGAGTCAATCAGCTGAGCGTTTTCTGCGGGCAGGTATCCGCCCTCGTCAGTGTTTGACGTCAGACGGCATTCTCCAATGAAAAAGAGAACAATGCGATGCATTAGAGAGCTGAACGTCTGGAATTGCCCGAATGCTATACCTAGCGCTCGGAACTCTCTCTTATTCATTTCCTTCAATTATTTCAAGCGTCCTGCCACATCTCCAGGAGCGCCATCCTAAGTAAGGTCGTTCACCATGAAGTCATGCGTGTCTTATAGAAACAGACTACGCTTCGCACTCGTTCTATAGATTGCATTGTCTAATAGAATGTTGGTGTACTTACCGCTTACGTATTTATGTTTACATTTGTTCTTGTTTACGACTCTGTTTGCTGCTATCATGGTCTGCGGCGAATGCTTTAGTAATAACGGTAATGGGACCTCAGTGCAACGCACTTCATTACAAGTACGCTTTTTCTAACCCGGCTTGTCTTCGTTTTTTTCTCATTTTTGTTTACATAGGCGTTTATATGCTAATATTCGTCGGAGTACTTTCTGGCAAGTTCAGTTCCTATGGAAGCAATACCGAAAGGAAGCGTAGTGTAGATGTAGCTGGTTGCTCGCTTTGGTGTTATCGGAAATAAGACCGAACTCCTAGGTGCCTCGTCCTTGTAAAGTTGTTCGAAAGTGGTTTCTTCACTCACCTCCGAATCACGCCGTAGGTACAATAAAGAAAACTGTGTGATAAACTGTTCTGCCTATACATTTTCTTCAAGTGCTTCTACATAGTTCTACCGCATTCCGTCATGCTTTTTATTTGCCCCAGTACTTTGGACTGAAACTCCGAATACTATGAAAGGTAGACTTCTTGCCCTAACGGATTCATAGTGATGCCCCGCGATCTATGTACTAGTTGCTCTACTAGTGTTGTTACTAATGCCGCACAAGATATGGTCTATAGTTACTGCGTTTTTATTTCTATTTTCTTTTGTTAAAGCGCATCTTTGCTGCACATTAAATATCCCCCAAATATAAATAAATAAATATATAACCTAGAAACAGCAAACGGACATCACAATGGAGATAACACACCGCCAGTCTCCTCTGCATAGCTTTAAGTAAACATCATTTGCACCATCAATCAGAAAGGCACTGCAGTGTTCTGGATGAGTGCACGGCACAGTCTTTTCACATGAATAATTTTAGGCGTTGGTGCACTTCAAAATGCACCCGAGATACTGCGAGGGCCATAGAAATAGGAATTTTATGCTACTTCAAAATGTATACAGCGAGTTTACGAGGTTACTACCAGGGATGAGCGGATAATAAAATTTCGAAACCGGGATAACGGATAAAGAACAAACAACAAAAGTTAAAACTAATTTTTATCCGTTCTTTCTCCAATAGTAGATCGAGGTTGTAACATTGTCCTCGTCACATGTCAAATAAGCCAATTTTAATAGTTTTATTGATGTTTTTTCTTATCGAGGTGCGGGATAGTGCAGTCGGAAAAGGCGCCGACTGCCGCATGCACTCCAACTCGATGTTCTTGGTTAGAGTCTCCGCCCAGGACAACAAGGCTTTCCCTCCTTTCAGGCCCGGGAGTTGATACCAGAATTGTCCGGGAAAGATAATGCACTAATCCTGTCCATACGCTGACCACCGCTAAACATTGGCCAAGTACAGTACCGCCGCTAAACATTCAACCAAACGACGTTTGCGACGCAAAAAAACGCGTTTTTGCGTCGCAAACGTCGTTTGGTTGAATGTTTAGCGGCGGTACTGTACATAAGTATCAAAGTCGTCAGCACATTATCCCGTAGGAGTAGAGTGCGTGGCTTATCCGGCAAAGGAATTGACTAACGTCGTCCTGTATCCTTTGTTGATGTTTTCCAGTTGAAATGGAGACACGAAGTATAGATCGAACGGGTTTTCTGGGCCAGGATGAGGTAGTCGTTAGGGAGAGTCCCTTTTTGTGTACCCTTTAATCAATTTTAACACTAATTCTTCTCCAGTTCGAACAAAACGCTCCCTATGTTGCATCCACGAAGGTGAATTGGCGTTAATTGTATTTGGATAGAATTATAGTATAACTTCGCCAAGTTGTGGAACCAACCCTATTAAGCAGATCCCTCACGCGGCTGTCCCAAGCGTCTTCCTGAGAGCCTCCGTAAGGCGAGAAAAGTCACAGGAATTGCTAATCCAACGAGCATTTCAAGTATAGCACTTTCATCTCGATGGGAAACAAGATGAAAGAGGCGCTGGACAACGAAACTCTCCTTACGAAGATTGGTGAATGCCTGGTAAACATCATTCCATAGAGATAGATGTGACTCATGCACTCCATTCACTGACATCTATACTCATCCAAGGGTGGCTTATCAGCCTTTCGGTTGCTTTCATATTCATGGACAGCTAACTGTTTTGCTCCTCCTCCTTCGCTTCGTCCTTCCATTCGCTCAAAAATCTATTACAACCCTCTAGGGTACTCCCTTTGCATGTCGTCTTCAGGCTCAGAACGTGGTCGTGCCGAAACGTCAGTCGATCAATGGCAGGTTTGTATGCCTGTATCGGACCCACAGTCCAGCAACTTCTACTGTTCAACAACTACTCGTTAACCTTATATTAAAACACTGGGTTTTCATCGACCATTTATACGAAGCCATGCATATGCTAAACAAAGTTCAAAAAAGCTAAAAAATCGAGCAAAAGTTGAATATCCGGAACACCGCTAAAGCATGGTGATTCGTACTAGCGTCTATCCTTTTCTCCACTGATCGACTGTTTTTTTTTCTTCAGATCTTACATAGTGCTGGAAGCAATTTTGGTGAAAACCCCACAAATAGACATGAGCAAGGCAGTGTTCTGCATTTCTACTGTTCAACAACTACCCGTAAACCTAATATTAAACACTGGGTTTTCATCGACCACTCCCCCACTCGAAGCCACTCGAAGCCATGCTAAACAAAGTTCAAAAGATTGTAAAAGATCAAAATGCGCGATGAGCACGTATAGATGCGGTGCCATTTAATTGTACCTTGTTTGAGTCCACTACACGCTAGACAGTTTAGTCTAGCTATACCATTGGGAACTAAGGGAAGACATCGACCTATCATTGCAACCGTATCGACCATAAGTATAAAAAGCAAAACGATTTTTAAAAATTGTCCTTATATTTAACTAAGTAATCACAAGTGTGCGAAATTTTGTTGCTCGTTATCCGGCCAAAATCTCCGGATGACGGACAACAAAACGGATAGGTTAAAATCCGTCGGAAACCGGATAACGAATAACGGATAACGGTTAATCCGCTCATCCCTGGTTGCTACAACCTATAACTCGTTTTCAGTTAAGTTACCCTTGTAACTGAAACAATTGCCCTAAAAAATGTATATCCGTTTTAAGTCATACTTTCTTCCAAGTAGTTGCTAGCTCTAATTAGGGGTGCAAATTTAACGGCTAACGGTTTAATGAATTTAACGAATTAACACATTCTTCGTTGACTTAACAAATTAACGGAATTGTTGAGAAATTTAACTGAACTTTTCACGGACTTCTTTCTCAATAAGTTCATCACTTTTCCTCTTAGTCCTTAATACTACACCTTTCCGATTAGGGCTGTTCCTGAGCTACGTTTGCAATCATTTTTTTTCACACCTCCTATGGCGCATTTGAATTTTCTGAAATAATGTTCTTTGGAGGTAGAAAAGCTCTTCGCCGAGCCGTCAAGCAGGTCAACGAACCACCTAAAACACTGGTCTGTTAAGATGTCTTGCCGGTGCGATGTGGGCACCGGCTCACGAAGTTCAGTTCGCTTGAATGAATGATAATTCCGTACCTGTTCTTCTTCCCCACTCCGAAGATAATCTGTTGCTGAAAGCTGGATTAGTTTGCTGTCCACTCTTTGTTGGTGGTAAATTTTTTATGTTGCATTGTAATATTACGCAACATTCGTTGAGCGTTTATTGTTGACCTGTTGAAACACAGAACGCGTTTTTCCTTTTTTTTCATTTTAAATAAATAATTTGTAGCAAATTATTGTTTTAACGAAATTTAACGATTTGCCGGAAATTTAACGAAAATTTTCCGTTAAAAATGTTCGATAAGAAAATTTAACTCTGTGTGAACCCTGGCTCCAATGGTAGCGGTGCAGCCCATTTAGGTATAGTTGGTTCAGTCTCCGGCTGGCTGTTTATTAGTTTAGTTTGAACAGTTGCTTTTTAGGGTTTAGTTGCCCATATTTGTAACGCGTTTACGCGTAAGAATATCGCTGCCGACCGAAAAAGTGATATTGTTGTGTTGTCCTTTTATTCGTTTTTCTTTCTAGGCATGGTTTAATCCTTATTTTTATTCTTTTCATATCGTAGGGCACGTCCTCTTGGATGTATAAATAAATAAATAACTATTAGGTTGTCCCACAAGTCCCCGCCGTTTTTTCAACGATTCATTGCGGATTTCGCCGGCGGTCTCTTGCATAACGCTGCACGCTATACAGCTTTCGGAAGAGAATGATTTGCTCTATCGGAGCGCATGTATTGCATTTTTTTCGAATCCCGAATTTTGTCAATTTTTAAGTCGTTAGAGTGAAAAGTGAAAAAGTGAAAAGTGGCCATCTGCGCTTAGGTTAGAATTTTTTTGCGCTGTTTTTTTGAAGACAATGTTCTGTACTACAAGAATACGTGTTGGTCCTATTTGCTCACTTGTCCTCTATTGATTTTTAAGCCATCAAATTGGGACGTCCGAAGGAGAAGATTTATTTTTACCGACAGCTCCTGTTCTGTGGTAGGACTTTTTAGCTCGGTTTTATATGTCTGTCAAAAGAGAATGTCGTTCTCTATAAGAATTTGTGTCGCATTTATTGGCTCATGCTGATTTATGTCAAATATCAACAAAACGCCAAAAAGAGAAAAATCATCTTCACCAACAACTCCTTGTCCTTGTTCAGTTGTTGATATTCGACAGAAATCAGCGTGAGTCAATAAACGCGACACAAATTCTTACTGAGCAAGACATCCTCTTCCAAACAACATATGACACCAAGCAAAAAAGTCCAACCACAGAACCGGAGTTTTGGTAAAAATTCGGACGGAAAAGTCGGAATTCCCAATTTGTTGGCCTAAAAATCAATAAAGTACAAATGAGCAAATAGGGCGAATACGTATTCTTGTAGTACAGAACATTGTCTTCCAAATGCTATAAAAATTCCAATCCTAAGCGGAGAGAACAAGTACGCAAATGACTACTTTTTCTCTTTTTCACTTTTTACTTTAACGGCTTAAAAATTGACAAAATTCAGGATTCGAAAAAAATGCAATACATGCTCCGATAGAGCAAATCATTCTCTTTCGAAAGCTGTGTAGCGTTATGCAAGAGACTGCAAGAGACAGGGAAATCGCAATGAATCGTTGAAAAAAAACGGCGGGGACTTATGGGACAACCTAATAAATAAATACACATTTCTTATTTTTTTGCCCTACGGGTGAATCAGCTTTTATTAGCATCATTGTCAGGCGCAAGCAGCGCAGTCGGTTGAGGTGCTGGCTCTCATGCTGTCGAATCGATTCTGGGCTCAGGTGCAGCCCAGGTCAACCAAGCTTTGTGACGCCGGGCCTGTGTGTCTTAGATGAGACACTGTTTTCACATCGAATGGTCAGTAGTGCTCATTCATCGGCCACAGCTCAAGTGGCCAATTCGCCCCCACGATGTCTCATTGATGAAGAATGAGTGACGCATCCCAGAAGGGAGCTGAATAACCGTCCTGTCTCCTTAATGTGTGCTGCTATCTGTTCGGAACACCTGCATAGTGTTGCTTCTCCAAATCTGATGTCTAATTTCATTTCTTTCGGTCGGGGAACGTCTAATAATTTTATAACCTAGCTGCTTCGAGCGTTGTGATTGAAGAAGGTGGCATTACTGTTGTTGCTAAGACTAGATGGGTAACACGGATCCACGACTTGTCCATAGTGAAGTGCTATGGGACATAAAGAAATTATAAGCTGTGGATCGCCAGAGGCCGTAGGGTTGTTGGGTTTTAAAGGCCACGTAAGAGTTGTCAAGTAGGATGAAAGATAAAGGACGGCGTTAATCAATCCCTTGCGGGTTGTGCAATGCATTCTACTTCTACGGGAGGCGATCTGAATGCGGTGGGCAGCCGATGAAAAAGTCAGCGCTTTAGCCTTCCGAGATAAGTCCGGTACCAATTCATCGACCCCGAAGTGATGGAAGCCTTGGTTGGCCTGGGCGGAAAATCCGAACCGGGAAGCCGGCATCGGATTGACGCGACAGCGGCCACCTTCCCCGTCTACATGCTTAAATAGTTCCTGACGAAAAAGACGTACTCACCACATCAGGTCCCCATCTAGTGGAGCCACGACCTGGTCGGTTTACAGCTGTTGGTTAACATTACAAAAGACGCGGGGATCGTGTATGCAAATGCCACGCGAATGCAAATGAGCAGACGGCGTCAGCTTCCCAGCCTTCCGACGAGGGGTGTCGGCAAGAAATGTCCCTGTTCAAGCTGCTGCCGCCGCTGGTCTAATTGGAAGGTGAGATTGCGTAATGGGTGGTCTTGTCGTGGCCGCCTGCGATTGACGAGCCCCGACATTCCTTGCTGAACTCACTTCACAGTCCTTATCGACCCACCTTATCTATGCAGCGCCCCCTAATTCCGGCTGACGCTATCTCGATGCAACCATTTTTTTGCCGCTTTTCTACGGTGCAACTGTTAGGAGTCCCTAGCAATGGGGTGTCTAGAATATATGCAGCATGTGCATAAATAATATGCGGGCCCCATATTATTGAATTTTTTGACTGCTCAGCGCTTTGCTGCTAATTCAATGAAGACCCGAGGCTTATCCAGTAATTCAGGGTCCAGATTCATCAACCGCTTACCGGCCCGTAAGAACGAAATTACCGCCAAACCTCACGCTGATGAATGTCATATCAGGGGGTGTGGCGGTATTTTCACCGTTAGAGAGAATAAGCGGTTGATCAATCTGGTCCCAGTAGTAACTCGGTTACGGTTATTGATGCCAGACGTTTTCCTAACGATACAAGAATTTAATATAGAGCTGGAATGCATGAAGAAAAATTGCAGAAACTTTATAAACGTTTCGCTCCTACTTTTAAAACACAAAACGTATATAAAAGAGTAATTAAAATTATGTATACCATTTTTCACGTCGAATTGGACACTTTTCTAAGCTCGCCTAAGACTTTTGCAAACAAGTCCAGCTCTTCCAGATTGGAGCAAGCTTTTTATACATTAAACTAGGCTCTCTAAAAAAGTAATGAGAAAAGAAAAAGAAAAAATTTGCCAAGGGAAAATTTTGGTGCAATTTTGTTTGAAGTTTTATTTTGTCTACCCTATAAGTGAACGCATTGTTTGAAATTTTTTTTAAAAATTGAGGAAAACTAATGGTTAACTTGTTTTGAAGAGCAAGAAGGCAGACATTTTTACGTGCCAAAAAAGAAATTGTTCCATGTCCTCGTCCAATACGTCGCGATTTTTATTCGATGATAGCAGAATTTTTGTTTGCATGGAGTTTGACACCTGCTTACGATAGGACAAAAATATCTGTGAATAACGCGCGTATCCTCACCTTGATGGTTCATGTAACTGGCATTTACACTAGCAGTCGAATAAAAGTTGCGGCGATATTTTGAGTGTATGACTCGATTTGAGTTTTTAATGCGCTGTATGTCTGTTTTTTGCTGTGCTTAAACAAAAATTTAATCATTTTGTTCTATTTATATAAAAAAACGTCGATTTAAAAGGTTTGCCTACGAACATTGCTGTATTTTTGTAATGCTCGGAGCAAAATGGGCCTAGTTCCTCAGCGATATTTGTCAGCCGTGTTCCACTAGGTGCTGGTTTCCTGCGGTGACCCTCTATAAAACTTCGAACTTATTTTTTTCTTATGTAAATTGCCTCTTCTTTCTAGGAATTTGCTCGTTTCCCCTATTGCATAACTTTATTTTCATTGTAGTATTGCATTTCTTGAAAAACGAATTGCGTTTGTTTCGCGTCAAGAATGGAAATTTGTTGGTTCATAGATGCAAGATTTTGGGTCTGAATAAGAATTTCAACGTGATGTTAGTCAAGAAAAGTCAAAAAGTCAACTTCTTATGGGATGCGTCACGCTCTACTTTTGTAGGATGTTGTAGAGTCATTTTAATACGAAGCACCTACAACAGATTGCGGTTTCCAGCCGATGTACACATGATATTTTGCCATTCTCAAGCACCAGATTCTATGACTCCGGAGCGATGGAATGCTTCCTTCGCATGGCCGTGACCTAGGGCCTAAGCTGGGTCGAAGGGCGAGCCGACGCCTTTTCCAATTGCATCCACTACCTAGCTATAAGAAAAATTAATCTGTTGTTAGTGAAGTGTATCGCTTCATGTGAAAACTTTCCGTTTTGGTTTGAAGTATATCTGGGGCCGGATTCATCAACGACTAATCCACGGGTATAGGGGTAGAGATACCCACGATGGAGCCTGCGTCTCTGACTCCCATCTTATCTCTACCTGATTCTTATCTTATCTCTACCCCTTATACCCCACATACCCACGGGTTTAATTGTTGATGAATCCGGCCCCTGGAGTAGCTT